>CAAKHC010015625.1:6043-20818 GCA_901007825.1 Macroramphosus scolopax | reverse complement strand
GAGAAGCGCTCTCTCTCTCTCTCTCTCTCTCTCTCTCTCTCTCTCTCTCTCTCTCTCTCTCTCTCTCTCTCTCTCTCTCTCTCGCTCACTCACTCACTCACTCACTCACAGCCATGTTTTGCAGATGTTCAGTTTTTTGAACCACCACGACAACAGGACGGCCGCCAGTCCTTCGGTGAGCAAAATGTCATCGGGATCGTCACCAGAAAAACATCTGACTTAACGGAAAGCTCAATTCGAGTTTAAACTCCGGAGCCGTGAACTTGGGCCGACCTTTCTGCAGGGGCGAGCTCTGATCTATCATCTTAACTGAGGCAATGTGGAGACGACGGGTCTTCGTATCCATCATGAGCGGCGCTCAGCCGCGACACACATAAAAACCTGAAACAGCACAGAGTCCCGCTGAATAGAATATAAGTTGCAATTCGTCAACACGACGGTCCAACTTCTTCCTCTCACTGAGGACTGAACCCAAACCTCTGATCATCACACACACTCAGAACATCTATGGAGATACGCTGTTAAACTTAACTCTACGTTTTAATGCTTCTCCCCGTTCTAGCAGGTCTATTTCTTTGTGAAATCCCCTCCGTTCTGGCTGCTGTATCCCTCCATGTAGAAAGGTTAAACACACCTAAGCAGTCAGTGTGACTGATGCTGGGGCTGTTTCTAAATGTTAATGACACCCTGCGGGCGGACCGCTGCACGGCCAACTATCCCACTGCAGAGTTATAGCGCGCCGGTTATGCTATAGTGGCTCCATCTGTGCACGCACCCATCAGGAGATGTGTGCAGGCACACACACACACACACACACACACACACACACACACACCGGGGACGGTCCACTGTACGGCTGGCACGCAGCCAGGAGTCCTTCCACTCAGTGGTCAGGGAGCGAAATCAATCAAACATGGCTTGTCAGGCCCCTGAATCCATAATGGCGGGGAGAAAGTGGTGAGGCTTGAGTAAACAGGGATGACAAGGAGAGACAATTAGTAAGAATTCAGGCTGTTGTCGGGAGACAAGCTTTTGGGATTTGCTGGTCCTGCGTGGCCTAGATTGTCCCACCTTGGCTTAGCTCCGTCGACAGGCTCAGCCCGCAGCTTTATTGCCGGTAATTCACTAGCCCTCGGTGTTTTATGCCCTCTCTCTCTCTTTACTGCCTAAGCAGGCCAAATCCATTTAAATAAACACCATTGCTGCAGAATGATGACTGAGGTGTTTAAAGGCACTGATGCAGGACTAGCACGTATACTGCATCACAGCTGGGGCCATTACTGCATTTTCAGGCCAATATACAATACAAAGTATTAGATCAGGCACTGGAGATCCCTCTGTGGATTTATGCACCATGCAACGGGGCTGTACTTGAATGCACCACACCTATTGTTCAGCCTGTGTGGCTTTAAACCAGCTCACACCACTTTGGACTCCCTTCACAACCTGCAGGAATTAGCTAGTAGATTCGTAGTAGAGACGCTGATTTAGGAGGAATGTGCAGGCAGCTTTCTGTGCGAGTAAGTGTTCGGCCATTACTCATACGTAAACTCATTACGTTGGTCTAATAGCTCCGTGTCGTGACTCTTCCTGTGCCTGCCTATATGGAAAGGACATTAGCGCGGCCTATGTATGGAGTTCATTCATTCCTCTCTATGGTATGGATCAGACAGATAATTAACCGCAGAGACATGAAGTCATTGTTCAGTTAGAGATATGGGCTCACACTTTGGAGTGGTGAGGAGAGAGAGAGAGAGGGGGCTCGGCTAATGTCTGCTAAACGACCTGCGGCGTCTCCCCGCACGTAGCGGTCGTCCCTGTTCGACGGTGTCGCCGTGTTCTTGGAACTTCGGTGGTACGTGTGGATGTCGACTCTATCGGTGCTGTTGTTACATGAAAGGCTGTGACATCACAAGTGACCTGATCCCCATTCCACCCTTGGCTCCTCGCCTTTCCTGTTGCACACCGGCAGGTTTCTTCCAGGGATCGAAGGGTCGCGGCCATCAACCTCCAACTGCAACATCTTTAGATGAAGACTTCGGAGTGTTAGGTGAAGAGTCATGATGCAGAGCTCAGCCAATGAAAGGAAGCCCAAGATAAACACAAACTATGTTTACATTCGGTGTTCAGCGACAAAAAAAAACATCTTTGCATTGTCGTGTTCGTCAAGCCGGCCGAATGTCTCGAACACACGTCTTTGTTCTGCGTCGCTCGCGTCCCTTTTACATGCGTTCTGCTCGCTCCCAGTCGTCTTCTTTTTACTGCCCTCTGCCACAAGCCGTTAATCAATGAAGCAGCTTGACAGTGACAGAGAGGCTGTTGCGACGCGTCGCCCACGTCCGCCGCGGAGCGCGCATGATAAAACAGACGTAGGATTTATTAGTAAAAAATATTGCTCCGTATCACTTCTAATCAAATTCTCTGCAGATCACTTTGATCCTTTTCAAATGAAAAATGTTCGCATGTTCGTAGATACTGAGAGAGAAGGAGCGGCTGTAATTTTGAAGATTTTTAACTAGAAATGATATTATTCAAAGCATAGTATATTCGATTCCTTAGAATAAGTCTGGAGGCAAGTGTGTGATACAGCATGTAGAATCCATACGCAGTAATCCAGCTCTGCTTAAATGGAAATTCTGTTATGCAGAGCTGAGAGAATTCCCCCTCATAAAATCAAATTTATATCCCCGGTGTTGGTTTTATCTGGGGTTCGAGAACAAGGCCGGCCTGTGCTTGTCCCCGACCCATAAACCTTTGAATGGATCTCTGTGTTGGACACGGAATCTGTTGTCTGCAGAGAGAGGGCCCCAAATTACAGATTACAACCTCCGCGAGAGGTCCAGCAAGGAAAAACAAGTGAGAGGTTGATCAGGACATTCCTCGACCTGCCGTAAAGAGGCCGGGGAAGAGTTTCTAAATTTATCATGCGTTTAACTATGTATTTGGTGTGTTTATAGCCGTACAAAAGGTCTGAAAATCCATAGTGATCGCATGTCTTTGAGTGCATGACTGCTGCAGTCGATCTGTCCCTGTGGGATCGCATGCAGGAGTGTGGGGATGGCGGAATAGCTAATGCACTGTATATATACACCCATACATGTCTGTATGTGCGCTAGAATATTTATCAAAGGACAACTCGGTGGACTAAAAGCATCAGATAAGCAAGTAGTGACACGAACGTGCCGTCTTCTATCAGCCGCATTGATTCCCGTCCTCTGCACGGAAGCTGCAGGCCGACAGAAACAGACACGGGGGCCAAGTGGAAGATTATTCAGAATAACATATAAACTCTCTGTGGGAGTCCTGAGAAAAAAAGTGAATGACAGCGTCTGAACACGTCGTGACGAAACGATTGCTTCACTCCGTCTTATAGCCGTCCTCCGTCCTCGGCATCCTCTCCTCTCTCTACATGTATGATTCATACAGATGCACGGAGGATTCTCTTCAAAGCTCTCACATGTTTATGAGACCATAACATCTGACGTATTCATGTTTACGCTCCCAAGCCACATTTGACATTTTCTAGATATGATGAATCATTAATGATGACCTCAATAGGCTTTCACATCTTAGGCCCACAGATCAATAAAGTGGTTAGGAGAGTAGGTCAGCGGGTCTCCAGTGGTGTCTGTCAGTGCCTGTGTGTCTTTGTCTTTTTTTTTTTCTCTCCTCCACACAGTCACACCCAGCAAGCAACTGTAAAATGTTGGTGCTAATTGGCGGCCGAGCGTGGCCCCCGTCTCCAGCGCGACACTCCGTATAGCCGGCAGAATCGCTGCCGGTCTTCCAAGTTTTTTTTTTTTTTTTTTCCGAGTAATCCCTGCCTGCGAGGCTGTGGGAGTTCCATCCATTATTGATTAGATCCACAGATGAAAGCAGGAACACTCAGTGGGGACTGAGCATCTTTGGCCCCCACACGGAAAAAAAAAAAAAGAGCCTTGTCCGCGAACTGTGTGCAAAGAGACGAGGAAATATCTTTTTTAATTCGTTCTGAACTCGGTCGGAGGACCACGAAAATCTGGCGGGCGAAAGCGTATAAACAGAATTTATATTAGGCAAAATAAAAACGCTCCGCCTGGCATGAATCTTCGCTCACCCTTTAACATTTAGAAGCACCGTCCTCACCGAGATGTTTTGTACCCAGATGATGACATTGTGTTGTGCGCCGCTCTGCCAGCCTTGGCAGCCGCTCGGCTCGGCGCTGTTCAATGATTCAGCTGTGTGGAGTTGACCTCCGCCTCACCTTGGCAACTCTCCCCGACCAAATGGACGTCTGGCAGCCAGAACACACACTGGATATGTACAAGCGTGTGTGTGCACGCCGGCGATAACACACACGGACTTGCAGAAATACACAGATGCACACACAGTAAACTGGGAAAGGTTACAATGCTGCTTGAAACAAAGGGGCAGATGGTTGTCAAGGAGCGAGAGCCAACACTGGCAAGGTGGTTGAAATATGCATTTCTGTTTGTGTGTCTGCACGGATGCAGTATTTCATCATACATCCCTCTGAGGTCATTTTAATTGGGGTAATGTTCACCCAACATCAGTCTAAACTTCGCCCAGCAGTCGTGTGTGTTTGTTTCTCCCCACTGTTTATGTCTCTGCAGCAGGTTTAAAGGAGCAGTTCATCAAATAACATTCTGTTCTACTCAAAGTGATAAAAACCTTCAGGAAATCAGCTTGTGACTCAGTTTGAACCAGCAGCTTCTTTGTTTACCTCCTCTGAACTGTCATGTTTGGCCACGGGAGGCTGTTTTGTTCCCACTGTACTTCCTGCTTCACACCAGACAACAAACAGGCACCGTTAACAACCTGCTGGTGAACAAAGGTGAGCACTTAGCTTTGGAAGTGCCACATATAACAATCAGGTGTTGCCACAATCTTCCAAGTAGCGAAAACATCTGTTAAAGCTGGTTTAAAATGGTGCAACCCACTTTATACCTGCAGTCATTGTCATGCAAACCAAGTTGCTTGTTGCCGAGCGCGTCATAAAGACCTGCAGTGGTTTTGCAGTGTAATTATATTAAATTATTATTTTGTCTTGTATGTTATGGAAACACCCCCAGCAACGTCTCTAATGAGTTCATAATGCCCTAAACTCGGCTTCCACATGTGTCACATCATCATCTCAGGACATATGGACCTTCCCATATAAGATTGAGCCGGCTGGCTGCAGCCGTCTCCTCCAGCCACCACACCTGAGCCTCCTTTGGCTCCTTTGGCTCCTTCTCTACATGAAGGAGACCGTCCATTCCGTGTCATCGGCATATTCAATGGCCATCCACTCTAATCCATCCCGGGTCGTTAGCCTTGTCTGCCGGGCTAATCATCATCTCCTCTGGCTCAAGTTAGCCAAAGAGAGAGAGAGAGCATCACCAGAATGAGTTAAATATTCATGTCCCGCCGCGGTGTAATATCCTCCTCGATGATGTTTGAACCCTCTGACCCCGAGGTAATCTGCAGTAATCAGACGGTCACGCCGAGCAGTGATAAATCTGATCTGAAGATAGTTGAGTCTGATGGGCGTTTTGACGGAGCGCCACACATCCGGCGAACTGACACACTGACACACACACACACACACACACACGCTGGGCGGCAGTGTTCCTGGTGACAGACAGATCATTTCACCCCGAGGCATGTAGGTATGACATCACTCGATTAATAACGGAGCAATTAATTATGACCTATTAGACTGATGAATTAAATTAGATAGAGGAGGAATGTAGGCATGTGATAATATTACACTAGGATACATTAATGACTTCTTGGGGGGGGTGGTACAAAATTTATATATGCCACATTGGAATGATGTACAGTCGGATATCTAATTATATGAATGATAAATGGTGTTGTTGATGTGATAATGATTCCTTCACCCCAACAGGGCGATATGCTATACGACAGCGCTGTAATGTGATTACACTGCAACTCGTGGAGCTATAATGTGCAGCTTTGATGTCTCGCGACGTGACAGCAGACACCGTCTTAAATGAAAGTTTCATATTGATGACACACTTTCCCCCTCGCGGAGAATCACTGGTGCATTCAAGGTATCTTTGAAGCAGCTGTTTGGAAGATATTTGATGCATAAAGACGACTTTAAAATATGCATGCGTGTCGTTCTGGAGAAAACAAACATGTTTGCCATGATAAACATGACAATATAAGCTTTATTATTTAATAGCGTGACAGCACGCGACGACGTAACGCGAAGTGATAAATGAGCAGCACGCACGCGAAGATGAAGACGAACTTTAGAAAATGTGCTTGCGGTGTATTTTTGGCTTTTCCCTGCATTAACATTTACCCTCATTGGAAATAATTGGTGTGCTCAGGTTGTCACTGGAGCAGCTGCAGGAGAGGATTCCAGCAGATAAAACACTATGGATGCTGTTATTCCACCACAGAAACAAAGGAACTTACATTGATAAGTTGCAGCAATCACAAAGCCCTGTGTTGCGTTCCACTGACATCTAGTGTCAGATTCGGGAAATTGATATAACACACCGCCTGACCCTGTGCAGGTGTGCGTCTGCGTACGCCCCGCAGCCCCCGAGACGTACATATTATCCACTTCCCCATACATCAGTGTACTCTTATTGATCTGCTCCGCGCGACCTTGAATGATCAGACGAGTGGAAGCGCCGCGTTTGAATGAAGCCCATCCATTCCCCGCGTCTGCTCTCCGCCGCTGTAATGACTTTAGGGAAGACGGGGAGGAAAAGTAGCCCATTGAGATGGACCTCTGAACCAGTCAGCTCTGCAGCAGCCGTATGCTGAGGCCAGCCTCCCCTGCAGGCACAGTCTGTTCCGGGTGGAGGAGGAGAACTGGGTCAGTCTGTCTGAGAGGAAACAGATGAGATGTGAGCTGGGTACATTTCATATATATATACATCTACCGATACATATATATATTTCAATCCTTATGTAAGTGGTAACCCTAAATCTAAATATAGAATACAGTGTATTAATATGATAATCAGCACGTAAATGATGAAATTTGTCCTTTTAGGACGAAAGATGAAGAGGAGCCGCGCTTCGGGGTCTTTGAGGAAGCTGGTTCTCGTCGGGTGTTTCATCCTCCAACAGGATATGTAAAACATGTTTCCCTGCAGCTGGAACATGACTGGAACACTTCACCGCGATGATCTCATCCTCAGTCGTTAGCGAAGATTCGCGGGGGGGCTTTTTAAAAAAGGATAATTGACACATTGAAAGTCGGATGATGGAGGAACTCACCTAAATACATCCAGTCGAGTGCTGCGTGTCTGGTTCCCTCGTTCAAACATCAACCGATACTTGACGTCTGATGTTGAACGGCTGCCGTGTCACTAACGACTTTCCTTGTCTACGAATGGGCCGAAGGGATTAACTCCACTATCCTCATGCTACGCTACTATTAGCCAAATAATACTCCATTTATCATAAACAGTGCAGCGTATTGATTGAAATACTTCACAGTTCAAATTGCCTCCAGCTCAGCAGCCCACTGCAGCATTTAAACCTTTATCCATGCATGAGTCTGGATAAAACCGATGCGTAATGTAAAGCAGCACCGACAGCATGTTGGATTTACTTATTTATTTTCTAGCGTTTTAAATGATAGATAACACGGTAAAGAGCAAGTGAAGAAAAACCTCCTCCCCGGATCAAACAGAGCCCCACGTCTTGCAGGAATACGGGAATGTTGTGACAGCTTTATCTTTTCCTGCCGTCTCCTGCACACTTACACCGTCTGGAAATCTAATTATGGGGAATATTGCACACGCGAAAGACAGACTTCGTGACAAGCAAGAAGCACAAACTGAATATACATTCAAAAGGGTTTTTTTTTGTTGAGGAAAGGCTTTTACGAGGAGCAGCGTGGTCACACACAAACACACACACACACACACTCCTCCACCTCTACATCATTGGAGGTGACACCTGACGGCCCATTAGTTCCCAAAGTGCTATTCTATTCTATGAATTCCTCTCCTTATAGAATATTTAGACTCTGTGTGTTTCCCTCCGCTTGTCAACACGGGATGCATCATTCATTTTAATGTGTCCATTATCTGACGCTCTGCGTGATGTAACACGACCATTTCCCGGGCTGCACCCGCAAAACATCCAGGACGACCTTCTGAACTCCGCACTGCCGTCACCCCGCCTGCAGCGCTGCAGCAGCTCCGCTTCGTATAACACACACAGTGTGTGGACAATCCTGCCTGGGAAGACACTTTGTTGTGTAATTAAATTGCTTAATAAACGTACAGCCGCCCTGCAGATAAGAAGGATTTAACATCGGCTGAGTTCATCCGTAACTATGCAGCTGTAACACCTGCCTGTAGGAGAGAGTCTGCAGCCCTTTAACCACCTTTTAATTATGCAATTAAAGGAATATGAGTGGATTTGAAAACGGGACTGACTATAGAGGAGAGGAAGACTTTAATGCAATTAGAAGAAACCACGTCTTCTTTGAACCCTCACTGATTGGAGACAAAGGAAAGTGGAGTTGTTTCTTTTTAACAGGATGCTAAAATTTTATCACAACTTTTATTATTATCGCCCCACTGAACCGCCAACTTGTCAAAAGTGTCTTGCAGTGCATGCTGGGAGAGCCGCCACCACACCTATCGTAGTGATAGGCAGTGAAAATTAAAGATCTTTACCTTCATTACACCTAAATGTTGAGGTTTTACCCCGTCTACTTGACGAGCCAATGAATGAGAGACTAATTACCACGAGGCCTCGCACGTTCCAGGATGTTGACGGCGGCTTTGTGGGCTCGTGCAGGTTATTTTTAAGATACCAGACGAGCACAATGCATTATTTATCATACTACGGGATAACCCTCCCGAGCCGGGGGAATAAAGGAAGTAATAAGAGCAGCAAAGCATGCAGCCTGAAATGATAATGCTTTACAACAGCTTCTTAATAGAGAAGATGAAAAAAAAAAAAAAATCCTGTTTGCACATTCTCTTAAAGGCAAGTGTAATTATCTGTCAGCCAATCAACACCTAGCACTCACTTCCTGCGTCTGACCTTGCTGGACTCGTAACCATGGAAATTTTTTTTCCGTCTCTCTGATAGCTTGGTCATTCAAAAACATGCATGTGTGTGTGTGTGTGTGTGTTGTCAGAGGGGGGGGGGTGAACGACAAACCCTTTTTTATGTCTTTCTCTCACCAGGGCACCTTGGAAACTGTCTTATCCCGTCTTTTATGGCTTACCGTCCCAATAACAAACATGCAGGCAGGGTGAACCGCTGCACTCACACACACTCACACTCACTCTGTCTGCTCTCTTCACACACACACGGATCAGACGAATATGTGAAAATTACAGTGTTTGTTTTCTTTTCATTTGGGATCTGTTATGACAGTGTGCATAAATAATGCATCCTGAGGAAACAGTGAAATATTTACAGAACACATTGGCAGGACGTGGCTGTGAATTCCGAGCACGCGCGTGTGTGAGGTTGTTTCTTTTATCGTGATTCCAGCGAACGGACCGCGTCTTGAAGTCTCGTTGCTTTTAATGAGAGCTCCAGCTAGCAGAGGCGCTGCTGCTGCTTCTTCATGTTCCTGCTGCCAGAAGGAATTCTGACAATTGGTGTGTTGCAGGTCTCAATCAGAGTTCCAGCCTGTCACACTGGACAGTTTGGAAGTAGAATTAAAGGTCATGTCAGTAATTCTATAACATTCTGATCATAGAGGAGATATTCTTTAATTTCTTTAATGGCATCAAATCCTCTGTGGAAATGCCAACTGCTAACAAGTCCTGTGTCATCGCTCAGCGTCTAAAAACAAACATTAAAGGACTTCACTGAATCACGGCTCTGCACTGTGTGACACGTCTCTTTTTAAATTATTCATATGGGCACCGCCGTTTCATTGCAGTGAATCACACACACACACACACACACACACACACACCATCCGACACTAATAGAAATACTGCATGAACATGTTGTCCAAAAACAACTGTTCAATAGTAAGAACAGAGATACTTCCTGAACATCCTGTGTATGTATCTTCATCCGTGTCTCTGCTGAGTGTGAAGAAGAGGAGGCGACTGCAGAACACTGAACCCCCCGTGGGTTAATAAGTGTGAAACTACTAGTGAATTAGTAGTGAGAAATATCTCACTTTACAACGGGGAACATATTCTGAGTTAGAAATACTTAATTTATTAGCCATTTGGACAGTTTTGTGTTTTACCGCATGTATTAACTGCTATTAAGGGAGAATGACTAATACCTAATAATACCTTGTTTACATTCAATCAGCAGTACTTAGGAGGTCAGAGGAAGAAAACTCTTAGTTAATGGCCTTGTAGAATAGGAACATCCACAATAGGCTATTAATAAGACATTTATGATGACCTTATATGGTCATATAAATTTGGACCCGTTGAGAAGCATCTTTCCTTTTGCACAGGAACACTAACAAATACATAGAGTTTCTTAGTCTGGTTTATTCCTTTAGAGGGTCATGAGTGTGAGTTTGGGGAGCTGATACTTGATCTCAAACTGTAGTTTTTCATTCTATGTGTTGAAGTGTTGCAGTGATTGTTATCCTCTGAAGGTATTTTATATACAATGAGAGGATAAAGATCTGAAGAATAAGGTTATTCTACATTAGGGGGGTTTTCAAAGATGTGGGGTCAGTTAAATACATGAAAGACTACTGGAGGTCCAGTTTGGGACAAACCGTCACATAAGCGGCTGACACGCGGCACCTGGCACCACTCCTGCCTGAGGAAGAAAAGCTTTATAGGTCAACGACATTCCAAATAAGGCCAAGTGTTTCTGTGTGTTTTCTCCTTCTCCACGCATGCTCAATGTCTCCAGGTCGCCATCGGCTGCGTCGCTGGAGCTCCGCCGCTCCGACGGCGCGTGGATCCCCGGTGAGGAGAGCGCGCACTCCGGCCAACGGGGGTAAGAGCGAGTCCTTCAGCGGGTTACACAACTTAGGTTAGACTGCGGAGAGGAAGAGGAGACGGGAGAGCCGCTGTAGATGAAGCGATGTGGAGGAAAGAGTTGGATGGTGAAGCTGCGTAGGGTCGCGATGAGTCACCAGAGTCCAGAGCTGCTGGTGCGTTTGTCTGCTGAGCTGAGCTGACCTGCAGGAGGTCTGATGGATGGAGGTCGGGTTGGCACGTTGTCGCGTGTTATTGTGCGCGATTTAAATTCTATATGTCCTAATCTACAGAGTGAGAGTGGAAGACAACTTGTTGTATTTGGATAATTGTTGACTTTGTATTGAGTTTCCATCTGAATAGGAAGTATCTGCATGATGGTGATGATGAGGTAGATCCACGTCACTGGATCCTCCTGGCTCAGGTGGAGATGGGAGGCTGTGCTCAGATCAAATTAAATCAACTTAAAAACGTGTGTTTATGTTACAAATTATTAAATTCAAGTACATTCAAAATATCTTTGATTGACTCCCTTAACTGAATGCAGCTTGTTGGTTGAATGTAATTTCATTAGAAGTTGTCTGAATGTAAAAAAAAGATGTTGAGCCAAAGAGTTTTCTTAGAGTTTGTATATTATTCTCCAGTTTCCTTATTGAATCCAGGTATTACTGACACATCAGTAGCCTACGTAAGTGTAAATACTTGTATGTAATATTGCATCATATGCTGTTCAAGTACAATATTTCCCTCTGTAATCGCTGCCTGGCTACAACCTGCGTCTCCTCACCAAGAGTCCTCCGTTCCAGAACAGTTGATCTGACTTCGGTCAATCCACACTGGAGTGTGTTCACTCTGCGACGAGCTGGTGAACGTTGACTGAGAAAGCCATTATCATCAATAGAGCACAGTTCACCATGGCAACAGGTGAAATGAAAAGGCAGCGCCTCTATTTTCATCCAGCGGATGTAACGATATTAACATGTGCAGGTGGACGGAGCACAATTATCTCTGAAAGGAACCCGAGTCACAGCGGGGGGGGGGGGTCTCAATGACTTCACACAGGAAAGTTTTATTCTGAGCCGTCCATTAATTCATCATTTACCACACTTACATCCCCTAAATGGATGATGAAGTGGTTGAATCTAACTGAGGGGGGGGGGGCCCACATGACATATTAAATCTATTTATTCTGCTTTAATCTGACACATTAAAACACATGAACGTATTTAAAAACGTCTGCACAGCATCTCCGATACATCAGGAACGATGTTTCCATCAGTGCAACCAAACACATCACGAGTGATGCAGATTCATTGTTCATTGATCCTCGTTGATTCAATTTGTACATTTATACTGAGATAATGTGCAACAAATGTTTTCATGATGCTACAATGCTCGTTGTCTTGTGTGCACGATGCAATCAGAACGTCTGCTCACAAGTTGGCCATGCAAGGAGTTCATCAGTCACTTGGACGTGTGGTGCTAACAATTCTTCTACCGCAGGTGAACGAGGTGTGCGAGGTGCGATGGCGCTGTGCTCCGAGCCCTGCGGAGGAGACTCCTCCAGCAGCGAGGTGAGCTTCACCGCGCAGGGAAGTAAGAGGGCTTTGAACGTCCTGCACAAGCGCACTTATCCAAAACGTGTCGTGCTCTTTCTTTACGAAATCGCAGGCGGGTCCGAGCTGCCTCCGGTTCGGAGTGCGTTCTTACCTGCACAACTTCTACGAGGAGTGTTCGTCCTCCATGCAGGACAGAGGCCCCGAGGACGGAGGCCAGAGGTCGACTCTGTGGTGGAACTCAGTGGTGTGGAAGGTAGAACCCTTTGAACTGACTCGTTTAAAGGTGCAATCCGAATAAAACTCAGATTAACTCTCCTCTAATGTTCTCTAAGACGACTCCATGTCTGCTCGTGGGCCATAAAGCTTCTTGTAATACTGTTTTATATTCAATTCAGTCTGTCATATAACACAATAGTATTATAATACTGAAGGCACCCTCCGTGATCATGTGGACCCTCGTGTGTTCACAGCATTACGTTACAATTATGACTTGCTGGCCCAGAAGCCTGTGATTCTTTTCACCTGCCGGGCATGAACATAATAACACAATACAGCAATCATCATATATATTCGTCCATTGTTATCTGTACCTGCATGATTAAGCTGAAGGCAGCAGTGTGTCGGCCCCCATCTGTGTGGCATTTTGTATTTTCTGCAGCATAACCTTTTGAAATATATAATTTCTCTCCTCTCCTTCTCCAGGTGTTCTTGGCCCTGGGTGTCCTGATCCTCACCACGGGGGTCGCCAGCCTCTCCGCCGGCTACTCCACTCCCCCCAAGATCGAGTCTTTCGGAGACGGAGACCTGTTCTTCGTGGACGCCCAGGCCATCAGCTTCAACAGGGGGCTGCACCTCACCACCGTGGCCGGGATCGGGCTCTCGTGCCTCGGCTCCGCCCTGGTGGCGATGGGGGTGTTCGTTTGGATCATCCCGAGGGCCGAGCTGAGAGAGAGACCGGTCCAGAGGCCGGGGGGGCTGGAACGAAGAGGGAAGTTAAAGTCAAACGGGAGGGGATTCAGGTGTTCAAATGACGTGGTCACTGAGCCACCAGCTAAAGAGGCAAAAATGGAAAGTGTGCAACCTTAATCTGACTGTTGTAGCATGCAGGTGGTTCGTCCTGTATGGATGTTGTCCTGTGATGTTACAGTACAAGTGATTGGTGTTAAATTAAGTCTTTCTAACTCAGAATATAGTTTGGTGTGTAAAGGACGACTCGTTTTATTTAAACATTAAGTTTGGTGACAGTTCGATTTAAATATGTAGCTTAGAAAACTGTGCATTTACATTCATGTGTCATGTTACACATTTAAAACACACCCTGTGCGATGTGTTGGAATAATGTTCCCATGCACCCGCAGCCTCGTACCGTCGCGTGGAACACATGTGCACACTCGCTCTCACCAGCTCACCCACACATCCACACATTCATGCTCCATTGACAACATCACCTATTTTCTCCGCGCTGTAATTCGGCCTCGTGAACGCCTGCAGTCGGCGTCTCCGGGCAACTGTTGCACTCAAAGTGTTTCTATTTTCAACTCCTAACAAAGGCTCCTTCCTGATTGGTCAATCCCCTCTCTCTCTCTCTCTCTCTCTTTATCTTCAACCCAATCAGACTCTTTATTTACAGACATGAACAATAGTAAGAGCCGAAGCATGGAGGCACCTCGCAGGTCACCTGTATGATTTGCCGTTTTAATTAAATTACTTTGAATAAAGGAGAAAGAAAAAACGATGAATATGATGTCCTGGTTCTTTGATTCCGCTGGATGTTATTATTGCTGTTGTGTGGACCTATTGTAGGATTAGAAATAAACTCTGCATACCTTCATCACAGCTGTGTTTGAGTCAGTGGAAACCACGCGGCTGCAGAGTCCTGGAAACCTCTTGAGGTACTTACAGACACGTTCTCATGACTTCAATAGAATCACAACAGGGAAAAAAGCCGTCATGCACCTTTATAGGCGTGCAATCCTAATGACTACTGAGTACTCATGTAATGATGTGTTAATTAATTAATTAATGATGTAATAATGACTACTGAGCATCGTCTGTTGGATGGACCACATGTTGACCTTTGCTACGTCTGATAGCGTTGAAGCTAATCGTGGTGAACAGTCCTTCTATTCTCTTTAGTTCAAAGTACGACCGTGCCTAAATATATATATCATATATATATATATAATATCACAGAGCTGCTAGTGTGTCTGCAGCCTGTGGGAGACATGCTGGATTCAGTTTGACCTTCACTAGGATGCTTTAAGCTCATAGACGGTTTCTGTTATATCGAGTTTCCTGTCATA
>CAAKHC010015623.1:0-11424 GCA_901007825.1 Macroramphosus scolopax | reverse complement strand
TTCTTATTATCAAAATGATGAATTCAGAAGGGATTCATTCTGTTGAAGTCATAATGCTCAGGTATAAACATAGACTGTATATTATACCGGGACTATATGCCTCCACTTCCTCTCATTGTACAAACATTCAGACAAAATATCTGGGATACTGGTGCTGACATTTGAACCACATCACGTCATTTGGAATCAGGATGGCGCCGTGGTGTCGAGGTCCAACAAGATTCGATCATGAGCAGCAGAACAATTTATGACATGTACACCAATCAGCCACGAGGGGGCGATCAAGATCTCGTGGCTTAGTTTTCATTGAGCTCTCATGCTGTCCATCTATATACTGTATATCTATGGTACATGCTGGATTATTAATTAATTCAACAATAAATGATACTTTAACATTTTAAATAGATGAATTTAGGAAACAAATCATTAAAAAGTATGAAATGTAATTTTTCATGTTAAATAATATACAAACGGACCTATGTCCAAAATGCAAGTACATCTGTTTAGCTAAACATATAAATGTCACTCCGAAAACAAGGATTACTTCAGATTGTTTTGTAGAAATGATACGATGAAGTTCTGCAAAATATCAAAGTGGCATTTTGTTTTTCTGAACGGAGGAGGGGCGAAATGATGTAGCAGCTGTCACAGAGCCTGTCCACCACATTACACACCCCACATGTCTCACCCCAACACACACACACACACACACACACACACACACACACACACACACGCTCCCTCTCTCTGCATGTCCCCACCAGGCCATGTGTCTCTATTGTTCCAACCTAAAGTGGATCCCCCTTCACTCCACCAGTCGTTTCCTTCACCACTCCCTCCTCAGCACTAATGCACCCATAATGAGCTTCTGAGACTGACGTGCACTTGAGAGCAGGCAGGGTGTGTCCGTGTGTGTGTGTGTGTGTGTGTCCGTGTGTGTGTGTGTGTACCACTCCCATAAACTGGAGAACTACCAGTACCTTCACTCAGTACGCACTTCTAAAACTTTCCAAGGCAAATATAATTTCACCGCAAGTGAAGTGTAATGTTAAAGGTTGTACGACATGATGGCAGTTCTCCATCCCGATGGTATATATACACTCACTGGCCACTTCATTAGGTACACAAAGAGCTCTGCCATGAATTCCTACTTTTTACAAGGTTTGAATTTTATGTTTTCTTTGGCTACTTCATGTTTATTATTGAGGTGTTTTACTGGAGTCCATTATGTTGAAAAGTATCTGTAATACGCTGCCCCTCTCATGTATATAACATAAAAAGGACCGTCTTTAGTAGAAATACCCCTCTGTGTCATGCAGTCCAATTCAAAACCACTTAGTTTAGATGAATGAAGTGTGTCAATCAATTATCTTTGTAAAGGCAGAACATATGGAAACTCTGTATGTAATGATTTGGCCAGTGGGAGCATAAATTCATAGCCCCTGATTGTTTTCCTCCTGCTTTTGGCTACGTGAGGACACAGCGGCTGCATGCTGACATGTCCTTTCATGGCAGTGAGGCAGCAAGGCATTACCTCAGCATTCTCAAGCTTTGGAAAATGCATCAACAACACGCTTAAAGTTTGCAGACCTGCTGCCTCCACAGTCTGCATTAACCAGCTGACACTGATGGACAGACAAGGAGCAGACAGATCAACGATGCAGAAAAGACTCTGTCAGGTCGCCAAAGCTGCGCCAGAAGATTTAACACCTTGATGGACATAAAAAGACTACTGTAATGTCACTTAACATTACGGGATTCTAAAGAGAGGAAACTACTGTGAGAGCATACTGGAGAGCATTTCCAATTTCATGCTTAAGAGATATAATTTGATTTATTTGGGAGTAACTTGGAACCTGTCACTTAATTTGGGTAAAAGGGTGGATCAGCTAGGACTGAATGTGTATTCCAGCAATTTAGTAATGTTAGATGACTTGCAAGAGAAATCTGAATGGTCAGCAGAGGCTAGATTATCTTTTTAATCCCTGCAATCCCAGAAAACTGTAACCCACCCTGAATTAGATTCAAATTCATTCCCTCTCGACACTGAAGAGACAGTGATTGTCAGACATTATGACCAGGCAGCTTTTCCACTTGTTATCAGTTTGCATTAAAGGGCTGCTGTCAAGTCTGGTTAACGATCCAGAATGTGACAATGTCAGAGCAGTAAGCGCGTCCTGCTGTCAGTCCGATGTCCTCCAACATCTTTACAAACAAAGCAAAACAACACATCACACAGCCTATCACTTTAGATTTCTGCTGAATCATCGGGTCACCCAGGAGGTGCAATATTGCAGTTCATGATTTGTCCACAAGGGGGCTGCATGGACGTTCTGTCATGCTGATGATGTCAACACACTCTACTGAGCACTCAGGGAAAAACTGCAGGCAGCATTTTGAATTCAAAAGTATTTTATGATTATGGAACCACTAAAATACACAAAATTATTTTAATCAATAACAGCAAAGGACTGATGAGTGTAATGTTCAAACACCAGGAGATCAACCACCACAGTAAAAACTGAACTGATAAGACTCAAATTGAGCGTATGGTTAAAATAATTCATAGTTTTATAAGTATACAAGTTGTTAAACAATTAAGAGGGTCTCACCTATCTTAATAAATAATGTAATCCTATATGACATGTTGTAATTGATAAAGCTCTTTTTTTTGTAAGTAGTCTACTGTCATATCCGTGGGGTGCTGAGTGGGTCGTTCTAAATTAATTAGGGAGCACAATGCTCCAAACCAACCTCAACATGAGGCTGACGATACCTTTAGACCTTTGTGCTATTGCATTTAATTGGATTCCCTTCGTCTGTTGTCTATGACAGATTGTGTTTCAACAGATCGTTCAGTAATGTTTAACCCTCTCCTGCCTCCAGCTGCTCTTTGAGGACGTCTGTGACCAGAAGCAAAACTTATAGTCACATTTCTTTCCAGATACAAACTCATTGATAATAATAAATAAGGTATACTTAATACTTAACAACAGACTTTATCAAACCTTCTTGGTGTAATGGGCCTCTGTTAGAACTACTAATGATTCTAATTCACTGCTTGCATTATTCATACCTCTTAGACTCCCCAAAGCAGACCCTAACAAACAAGCTGTAATGCAGTTCACCCTACACAACCACCATAACATTAGAATCCTGCATGACAGTCATAGCAAAGATACAAACTTACACACAGAACTCCATGGCAACCACTTTGCAACCTCATGGTGATGCAAACCGCTGGGGCATACTATCAACCTCATAGTAATTCAATAGCAACCACCTGGCGCACCCTAGCAACCACATTGAATGTGCTAGCAACCTCCCGTCCATCCATCGACACTTACAAACAATATAGGATACAATATAAGAAAACAATATATTCTGCATGGGAAGGAATTTTATTTGTTATAAATGCTCTGCAGGCTTCAAAGAAATGTAATTTACTTTCATAAAGTAGGCCCATGTATTACATGTACTGTAATGATGTCATCTATGACCTGCTCTATGTGTTGCCATGGCAACAAAATATAAAATTGTGGTACTCTTATCATGTATATTAATTATCAGTTATTAACGTTCTGTCTATTAAGGCTACGTCACTGGCTTGTATTTTAGCTTATTGTTACAGAAAACTGGCCGATCGAAAACTAACTTGTTGCTTCTTCCAGTATTTACTGTGACATCATGGTCATCACTTTGTGGTTTCACGTAAACAAGAGTCACATCTGCAGCCACCCAGAGTGATGTAAGGAAAGAAAACTCCCTTTAATAAGAACCATAATAAGGGTGGGCGGCCATCTGCCTCGACCAGTCGGGTTGACAGAAATGTCATGTCATTTCCTGCAGGTGTGGCCCACAGTTTGACAGTCATTGCCAACGTGGGAAATCGTTTTATTTGCAATTTCAAAATGTTGTTGTCGTGAAATACTTCTCCATCTCTAAGATCTCACCAATGCAATTTTACTATATGTCATATTATTGCATAAAACTGTTCTTAAAAAGACCAATAGATATGAAAAAGTAACAAGCTCCTGTCACATGCTGCCATGCACAACTCAAAGTCTTCTTACCTTTTCGTCTCCCAAGTTCTGCAGCACTTCTTTACCGCCGCCGGTTCGGATCTCAACCCGAGTGGAGTCAGTCCCTCCTCGGCTGCTCGCTGCCGGACTCAGAGCACCGGGAGAGATCCTGTCGCTCCCCGGGCTCCTCGTCTCCTGACCGGTCTCCCGCTTGGCGGTCCTCGGGGTGCGGGAGCCCCTCTGGCCGACGCTCAGAGCATCAAAGTCTATGGTCTTACTGTCGAACGCGTCCTCCACGCTGCAGAACATCCCGCCGTACTTCTGCCGGGGCACCTGGTCGGCCGTGCCGGGTCGGGCCAGATAAACCGGCAGGTCGTCCTCCGCCTTGTCTCCGCTGCGCTCTGCCATGCTGGAACCTTGCAGAAGTGACCGAGGAGGACAGAGAAACTCAGGCTGAAGAAGTGTGTGCCCGTTTGAATGTGTGTGCGTGAATGTGCGTGTGTGTGTGTGTGTGTGTGTGACACAGCAGGGAGGCAGACAGGAGGTAAAGTCACTGTAGTGGTGCCTGAAGCAGGTTCCCTCTCAGACTACAACACACATGCTTGTGCATTGGGCATGTCAGTTTCTGGCTTTAACCAGTCATTAAAAACACAAAAGCACCTGCAGCTTAGGATTTAAAGAAGCTCCAAATGACTCTTTAGATTTCCCTAAAAAGTCTGTTTATTCTCTGTCAATATGCAAAGTGTGAAAGGAGCTGTTCATTCAGCACCACATGAGACATCCTATATGTGCACCTGTGCTCGAAGCCCTTCGGCCTGGTGGAAACGCTTTAATGCAACGCAGACTGAACTTTCTGCAAGTGTCTGTCTGCTTCATCCCAGACACCCCGAAGTGAGGACTTACGCCAGCACAAATGAGACAGCAGCGCTTCAGACAGGCGCATCTCCGGCAGCAGGTGTCAAGCTGGGAGACTGCTGAGTCGAGGGGGCAGCGAAAGGGAATCATGAGTCAACTAAGTAAACATTTATGTAACATCCGCATCAGGGTGTTATAAAAGGCTTCTCACTCCACAACACACACACACACACAAGGGCTCCCGAATAACTTATTCAAGCATCATCTGCAAGGAGCAAGAAGAAGTCTCATAGATGTCTAATATCTGCTGTGAACTATTGAACTTTAAGGTGCCTTATCTTCACCCTCCATGATTTCAGTCTCATGAATTTAAAGTCTTACTCATCTTGATGTTCATTAAAAATGTATAGAAGTTCATGCCCGTAGCAGTTTAAGCATGGATTTGATATCACGGTGGGTGAATACTTTCATTAGCTGGATTAGAAATAAGACCCGGCTGCCTGAGAAGTGCTGTATAAGTCGGTGTGTGATGTCGAGAGGAAGAGTCCCAAGGTCGGCGGCGCTGTGAGCTTCAGTGGAATCAAACGGGGCACGAGTACAGACAAACAGGGCGTCTTCAATGAGAGGAAACTTGGCTGTCTTTCAGGTGGAAGGACTTTGTATGTCCCTGCCATACATGCTCCTGCAGGAAATAATTCATGCATTGCAACCAAACTTCTAAATGATTGAGAATTTCCTGGGGAAATGTTCTGCTGCAGGTATTTGCAGAATTTCAACATCCTTTATAGCAAAGTGATGCACAAGACATTAATGTATTTTTTGTGCGGATTACAAAATAAAACGTTTCAGAACTCAGTGATGCTATATTTGATGTTTTCAGGGGACTGCAGCCAAGTAGAATATGATAAGAAGCTCATTTTTTTGGCTAAATACCACAGCCGCATGCAGTTCCTGAGGCTGAGCTGGCACTGAGCACAGCAACCTGCCAGCCCAGCAGAACCCCCCCCACATATGACTGTTATTGAAACATTAAGGTGTGTGGGGATGCCAAGAACCGCATTTAATTCAACGGTGGCTTTATCCTGCTGCCTCTGCCTTTCCTTTCATATTTTCCTCCATTATACTTGTTATTCAGACAGTAATTCAATGCTGAGAGACGACTGGCGAAAATATACTTTTATATATTTGCATCCGTGCGACACATTTGAAACGCTGACCCCGACGAGATCATAAGAAAAGGATTAAACATTATGTGAGAGAAGAAGGGCAGATTTCAAAGGCTTGTGCAACTGTGCATCTTGAACTGTAGCCCTGTCTGGATGTGAACTGACTGGGAGGCAGTGGAGCCATCAGCTCTCACTGTCTGACTTATCAGTGATGTCTGGATAGCTGCAAACCACAAGAGCAACTCCAATTTTTCAGTGCCTTTTATCAAAGTGAAACAACTCTGACAGCATGCATTTGATCATACTGGTATTTTCCAGCAAATATAAAACACAATATTAAAAAAATTTGGCTTTGAGTAACATATACAATCCTTGAACGAGCATATAGCAGAGTATGGATCTGCCTTAACGAGGCTTTTAAAGCAATCACAGCAGCAATGCTTCAGCAAAGCAGCAGACTACATCTATATTGATATTAAAAATGGATGTAAGGTGGGCCAGCTACGTCCCCCATAAGACTAATGCTGCTACTGGCTTGAGTGCATGTGCACTCAGGCATGATGGAAAGGTGGCAGACAAGAGGGAGAGTTTGGCAAATCCAAGCGGCGGTCTTCATTGATTTGGCACAAAGGGGCCTTACGGCGAGCGAGACCTTTGGAGAAGTGGGTAAGTGGGCCACGTTTCCAGTGGGCAAGTCAATAGGAGTTAATTCAAACAGGAAACCACAACGGCGTGATGTCGCACAAGCTCCGAGTGGGATCTGCGTTAGCTCACCTTTATTTCAGATGTTAGTTAGTAATAATAAGTAATACAGAGCATCCATCTCCTTATGTGTATGAATCAGCAGCGTGGAGCAGTTCAACAGTAGCTCATCGTCCCTTGGGCAACATGAGCAGGAGGATTAAGGAAAACAAGACAATAGCGCCATTTGAACTTTTACCCGCACGCCCATCAGCCAAATGAAAAAGAAATGACAAATTGAGGACAAAGCTGCAGGACCCGACTCGCCTCAGCTGCTTTGCACTGAACCTCACCCTGCTGATGGTGATGTCTTCCAGCTCCCATGTTTAGATTGTGATAAACTTCATTTAGTTTGCTCCTTTAGTTCGACTCTTACATGATGAATTGAATTCTTTCTAAATCCTTGAATCATTTGCTGACTCGGACGTGAATATTCAAGATGAGAAAAATCAAGTTGTGTCTGTTTAATAGGGGAATGAGGCATGAATGCTGTTGCTAAGCAGACGGACGTGACAGACCAGGCAGCTGTGTCCGCCCGGGCTGGTTTGGCTGCCGACCAGCTGCTGTTGAAATACAGTTAGAGACCCTCAGAGGACATACTGCCAGTCATTTGTTATGTTTGTCCATTTTAAATCAGTTTGAGGAGGCTGTGCAACCTCTGAGAGCGACCTTTGTACGGGTGATGGGAGGAGGACAGATAGAGGTGCTTTCATTGACAGACATCCTCTGGCAGAGCTTGTCTACGGAACAAAAAACCCCTCTTCTCCTCCGGTTTGGCAAGGACATAAGACCAAATATTGTTATGGTTTGGTGTAGCTGGAAGCAGACTGTCTGAGCTTGAGACAACACTCATTGCCTCAGGACAGAAATGTTTTATGACTCTTGTGATATAAGCCTGCTGAGTTTTGGCTTAAATATCAGAGAAACTCCAATTTAAAACAAATATATTGTGCCCACTAAACGCTCACTAGAAGATGTGAAAAGAAGACAATTTATCCTTCAAAGTCAAAGGCCATGTTTTTTAATCATTATTGTTTGTTTTTTTTTACAGCATTACTCATTTTTCTGTTTATTTAGTCATCTAGATGAACGTAGGAGGGGTTAAACTCTCACTGGAAGACAGACAGGGTAAAGATAAATAAATAAAAAAAGAAAACCTCTGTTAAATAAAAACAAAATAAATACACACGCGATCGTATCGACCGCTTGGAAAAATAATCGTTAAAAAAAAAAGAAAATACAGGCAAAAAACAAGGGGGAAAGTGCATTTAAGGCAACTGCCAGTTAGCAAAGTTTGCACAAAAATAGTCTCAGCCATTCCCCTTGGTAGGTAGATGAGGGTGAAGTGGAGCGTATCTATGTAATGAGATGCCGGAGGGACGGTATAATGATGGGAGATATACTGGCTCGGGTACACTGAAAACAAGCATGGTCAACTCGTAAATATTGCAGAACTGGGCAGTTAGACAGGAGAGAAGTGGAGCCGGTGTCGTGTTGCATGAACTTTCTCCTGTTTCAGTTTTTGTGGAAAATAAAAGCCCAGATGATGAGTTTTTGTAAAAGAGGGTAGTTAGTATCAAAGAAGTTTTGGTGAGTAAAAAATAAGGACAGAAAAAAGGACTTACAGTATTTTCTTTGACACATGGGTGCAGTTGTGTTCTTGTCTGAACTGAATATTTTGATTGTGTAAACGAATCGATTATCCGAACCGGAATCAATATATCTTGCAAGGTCTGATAATATTTACAAGTTAAGTTAGTTGAAACCTGTTCAGGTGCAACCAGCACCCCCTAGTGGACAGCCAGAGAAACACTTTTTTTCTTTTAAACCAGAAAAGTAAGAAATAACCTGTCGGTGCAAAGAGAACGGGGCGGCAAGTATTCTGTTATTCCACATTCATGTTCCAAACGACTTTTCAGTTATATATTTCCCAAAAAATAAAGTTCATCTTTGCAGCTGTCACCACAATAAATCAGGGCAATTTACAACCCCTTTGAGTCATTTCCTAAACTGCTCAAGCTGCTTCAGAGAATGAAAGAAAAGTGCAACTAGTCACAGAAATAAAAGAGGAGAAGAGCACGTGAAATAATTCAGACACATGTACATATCAACAGATGTGTATATATATTACAGTACAGAGTACGGATGTTGTTCTCAGTGGAAATCTTGGGACACAGTGTCCGAGTGATGGGAGCTGTAAAAAAGAAACAAAAGGAAAAAGGGGGGGAAAAAAAAATAGAAAACCAGAGAGTGAAGCTCTTACAGTCCGCTGGCTTTCTGAGAAGAAATGAAGAAGCGGTTTTACAATCTGTTGGTTTGTTCAGTGGAGACTCCAGATCAGAGAGCTTCATTCTTCACTCAATCCTTTGACCCTCTTTTCATCTCTCATGTCTGGTATCTGCGTCCGGTGAAGTCAACCTGAGTGTCCTGCATCCCCTTTTCCTTCAGCTACAGTGTCTGTACATACAAGTCTCTGCAGGGTAGCACTGTGGTCCGCAGGCGTGACCTCCGGAGGGTCCGAGCCACTCAGTGTGAGCATCATTCTGGGAGGCCAGCCTGTAAACACGCATTGTCCAGAGTGTTCCTTATTATAATCTGACCTGAGATCAGTCCGTTCAAATGGCCTTTTGCACACATGGGCCCTGAGTTGACTCCCGTCTTATTCACCAACAGGTTGCATTCACAAAGAACATCCTTTTCGGTTTTTGAAAAGAAGAGGGAAAGCGGAGAAAAAAGAAGATAATCTGTGGTCAGGCGGTGGCTTCCCACTGTGGCGAGATGGTGGTGACTGACATATTATTACCCTGCATGGCAGAGAGAACATTTCCCCGGCTTTGGTTTTGGATTTGTCAAAGCATGTGTTTATGTGTTGTATATGCATGCGTGTCCGTAAACTGTTTGTGTGTATTTATACGCGTCAGTGTCTACATATTGTTTCTGTTTCCACCCGTTCGGAAGAGGCGTTGAAAGTCCAACACCGTTCTAAAAATATCATCCCCGGGCAGCGTCCTGAGAAAGCCACCCCCAAATTTGAAAAGAAGAAAAAGAAAGAATAAGTGTGAGCGTCCATGGCCGACACACAACACGTCCACCTATACTGACGGCTGTCACAGCCACTGCTATGCACATTTTTCCACATTTGTCCGGAAAGTAAATAACACTGCAGTCACAAACAAGATCTCCAAGCTGACATGCCACCTGAGAGGGAAACACAGAGAGACAGGAGTCATTAAGAACACATTGACTGCACACTTGTTACAGCTACTAATAACTGTCACTAAATGTGACTACAAACAATCCTGGGAGGCCACAAATTAGCCCCTGATTAAGCTCCGCCCCTCTAGTCTGTGGGGCATTTTAAAGTCTTGCAACTTTTTGGTTTTACAGGCCACAGCTTCACAGTTTGAGTTCCACAGAAGTTAAGATCAGTCAGACGATGATGATGTTATTGTGAGTGGTTGCACTGTTGCATCAGTAGGTGGAGTGGCCGTACAGTAATCAGAGGGCTTCCAGAGAAGCCACTCAAC
Organism: Macroramphosus scolopax; assembly: GCA_901007825.1. Lineage (NCBI taxonomy): Eukaryota > Metazoa > Chordata > Actinopteri > Syngnathiformes > Centriscidae > Macroramphosus > Macroramphosus scolopax. The sequence continues at coordinate 1,113 of CAAKHC010015623.1, read as the reverse complement.
CCCCTTATTGCTCCTGATGTGTCATCTGTGTGTGCATGTGTGTGATTGTACAGTAGGAAAATGTTACATGGGAAATAACAGGAAAATGATGAGGTCCAGATTATAAAGTGCTAGATTGAGCTCTCTACTTCGAAGCCCAGAGGACTCACCTCTGCAACAGGACACACCAGAAACCTCAAGGCCAAAGGATAAAGGCAAGAGAAAAGAACAAGAACAGAAACAAAAACTGGAGAGAAAGGAGACGAAGAAGGAACAAAGAGAGTGAGAGAATTAGAAGGACACTTGACAAACAGCAGGTTAGTAACAGCAGAGGGTCACTGTCAGGGGGAAACACTTAATTCAATGTGATATTGATTTCAAAGGCTTTGGACAGGATCATCCTCCTAATTGTGGCTACAATTTTTACAACAACAAGGCTTACCTTTTCCTCCAGGTCTTTAATCTGCCTCCGCTGGACTTCTGTCTTGTCTTCAAGGTCTCGAATTCTCTGCAAACATTCAGCAAGAAGAAAGAAGATCATCACATGCATGCGAAACACATCTACGCGTTATATGCACTATCGTCGGTGCAAGACCTGGACGAACCTGGTGCGCCTGGTGCAGCAGCTCCATCCTCTCCTGGAGGATCTGGCAGTCGTACTCTCGGCTCTTCCTCAGCATCTGCCTCCTCAGCTTCTCGACCGCCGACCGCAGCTCGTCCCGCTGAAGCTCATCCAGAGGCTCGCCATACTTAATCACCTGCATGAGGGAGACAGGCGTCAGCCACACCGGAGATGTCCCGTTCCAATCCTAAAGATCGGTTTCAGGTGACTGATGGTGTTTCTGATTAACATCAGATCCTTACATTACTATTAACTGTATAAAAGAAATGGATATAGCTTCTGGGTCTGAATAATGAAACCAATGCACAAGTGCCTTTGACCAGCATTCTTCCTAATGACCAGCAGGTGGCGACTCCACTGGTTGCAAAGAGAAGTGAGACATACTGTATATATCTCAATTTCTATAAAGGTGTAGCAATGTGTAACCACAGTACTCAACCAAAGGTAAAGCACAGTGGCTCTGTGTACTTCTTTTACATGGTGGCCTTCCTGAGTGTATCAGCTTGCTCGGA
>CAAKHC010015622.1:0-10132 GCA_901007825.1 Macroramphosus scolopax | reverse complement strand
ATATAGGTGCAAAATCTTTGCCACACAGAAAAGGCCTGTTTTCATTCCAGTAAAAAAAATATCGTATCGGTTGCATATCGGTTATCGGTGATTGCCCCCTCTCTAAAATCGGATATCGTTATCGGTCACAAAAATCCATATCGGTCGGACACTAGATCTATCCTTTCTATCCCTGGACTTTTATGATTATTAAGCTGCACATGTTATTTTTGCACTAAAGGGGTTTTTTAAGACCTTTTGTCCGTCTCACCAGCAGTTGCTCAATTTCGTACAATATGATCAAGTTGTTTTGAGTTTAGAGCTCCTCATCAGACTTTCACATGTTGAACCCCATCTTGCACGTCCTCCAGACGTCACACATTCAGATATTGAACCTGTATTGCATGTGCAAGGAAGTCCGAAAGGGATTCTGGTTGGAAGTTCAGCTGTTGTTTTGCAGGTCCTTAAGACAGACGAAAGCGTTGGTAGAAATGATCTGAACATTTTACCTGACGTCGCATCTTTGCTGGTCGTCGACCTGGAGAGGAGACTGGTGACTCAATCACAAGGTAGATTAGACATAAAATCCTTAGGAAAAGGTTTAATTAAGGCAATAAATCACGTGAGAAGTCACTTCCTGTGTACTATCAGATCTGTGGTCGCCCCCTGTTGGCCATTTGGAAGTATGCATGCACAAATATGTACGCACATGCACTGGCTTCACTTTTCAGACTGTGATTATCTGTTCCGTTATACAGTCTGTGGAGTATCATAAGAGTGGATATTGGAGTTTTTAGCTTCACAATCCCTCACAGTGGCGTATTTCTTTCATACTTAACAACATGTCTAAACCGTGTACCGTCAGTGTACAGTATTTCAGAGTATCAGTTCTTAGTATAGAACTGGGACACGGTGTCAGCTGCTTCCACTTGGCTTAATGATTTCCCAAAATGCCTTTCCGCACCTCTAAGAGATAAGATGAGAACTTTTTGCACTTATGTCTGTCAATAGAACAATGGGGACATCAAGAGAGCAGGATAATCAGAGATTTAAGCAACGGAATGAGGAAAAAATGTGTGAATAGCAGGCATTACTCAAAATGCTATTATATTTTTGGGGTATTGTGGCGGCTGTTGATGGACAAATTGGTGTCTCTGGGCTCTATTCTCCAGAATCAATGGTGCAGAGGGCTGCGCACACGCTGTGGCTGCTGACTTTCGGAAATTTTATTGCCGGAGGCGTGTGGCACAATTGAAGTGGAGTTGGAAACAGGGTGTGATTATGGGAGATAAATTAAGTAAAGGCTCATGTCAGTCAAAAAATCAAATTAGATTTTTTTTTTTTCTTCCCTAAAAGGAGTCGGTCTCTGCATCATGAAGCTGGGTCAGTGACGGAAGGAACAATTCAAGAGCTTCTCTCAAGAGGAAACTGATGACTTTGTGTGAGAGATGCAAAACGGCTGTTATGAATACGTGGAACCTTAAATTAAAGTAGATCAGCTGATGCGTTAATGACGGGGTGGTCTGAGGCCGATCACCGATGGAAAGCAGTCAAGTTTTACGACAGATGAGAACATCAACCATTCAGGGTCATAATCCACAGCCCGGGTTTAATGTCGCAGTGTGTTGCAGGACTTATTCACACTGCAGCTATTCACACACTTGCAAAAAGCAATTTGCAAAACTTTTTAGATTCATAGCAAATATGCAAAACATTAAAAAAACATTCCATTGAATTCTGCAGAATTTGTCTCACATTCATTAAACTACATTACCGAGGAAACACGTCCTTTCCTAAATTAATAAATGCATGAATGTAAGTTGCATGTAACAACGTAAGTAAAACAGCTGGACAGAACGTGTCTCCTGTTTGTCTGAAGAAGTTCTTCGCTCAGTGTTTTGTGCACTGGACATTTCAAGTCTGCTCAAACGGAAAGGCCTTGAATTTTTCAGGAGACAAATGTGAGAACAGCCTTCAATGTCAAGCTGGACACAAACAACATGCACGGTGAAGTCTCACATACACGTAAATATAAAACACATACAGAGATCATCATTCTGAGTAAAGGACCACCTGTTTGCATTTATATATTTGTGCATATTTGCATCGGTAGATGTGTTTTTTCAGTCGGAGTGGGAGTCAGATTTTCATTGAAAGACTTCACTGAAAATAACTCATTATTATTTCAAGCAGATGGGCAGAGAGGATCTTTATGGTCCAGTCAAGTTGCAGTTATCTGACACAATATGAGTGGGTGGGAACACAAACAACTGAGCAACTGAACAAAATGTCACCTCGTTGTTTCCAACAGCACGCTGTGTTTTTGTTTGATTGATGTTTCCTTCTATGTTATGTGACATATACATGCAGGATGTGCTATTTTCATGCTGCTTTTACAGTATCCAGACTCAACGTCCCATACATAGACAGAATTAAGGAAAATACATCAAAGAACAACAAAAGACGACAACAATTATCCATGCAGGAACATTTTCTTCACCGGCAGATAATGAAACAGGATGTTGTTCCTGGAAGGAGACACGGCAGTCGAATGTTTTAAGGGTATGTATTATTTCAAAGCTGTCAGCAACACAGTGCCGCGATGACCTTTATTTAATCAGGGAAGCCACGCTGAGATTGATAATCAGAGCGACCTGAGTGCATGTAAACAAGGTCAAGACTCTGCAGCCTCACGGATCTGTGAGGACGTCCTCGGGCTTCGAGTTAAATGTTGACACACTGATGTTCAGCTATCGTCCTGTTGACCGTGTCCAACAGCTTTGTTTCCTATGATAACATTAACTTACCGGAGCTGCAGACAGAATAATGCACGTCTTTATTATGACACCTTTAGTGATATAGTTCTTCTCAGAAGAAGTTACGAGCACTTTGCATGTAATTAAAAAGACAATAACCGAAGAATTATTCAAGTCGAAATTAAACACGCAATGATGAGACCTCGCAGCACCGCCGGGCGTCATGTTGTGGATCATTAACATCTTTTATGACCTTTTATGATCCGGGTGTATAGATCATATGTGCGAATGCCCTGAAAGCTTTAGTTTAGGCCGAGGATGGTCAGGCGTGACGGACCAGAAGATCTCAGGTTACATTCAGTAGTGGGTAGTTAAAGGTTCTGTAGCTTCTCCTATCCTCGCATGTGATCATTAAAATGATGGTCCACTTGTTTCACAGTGATGCATTTTGGTTGTACTGGATTTTTCCTCTGCGTGACAATAATGAATAAAACATTTACACAAGCTCGACAGCCGATCTGGACCAGAACTACAAGTATGAAAACATCCTTATTCACCAACCTGGTTTCTACTTTTGGTCCCTGATTGCAGAAAACAGCCCAAAAAAGAAGCTAATATAAATGAACATTGCAACTCTTCAGTGGTTGAACGATTATCAGTCAGTCCGCACGGTCTCGTCCCTGCGTGCCGCTGCAGCGTCTCCAGGATAAGCTGGTGGATAACTGTCCTAAGCTTCTACTGTATCTTCATAACCTCTGATCTGATCGGATGATAATTCCCCTTGTTTGCTCCTCTCACCTGCAAGATTAGATGCACCTATACTGGAGAGGTTTAATGTATACGGCTTGTCTGTTTCATCGCAGTGAGTGAAACAGACGACTGGCCCTTTTTTAACCTTCACTTCAGCTGTTCATATTAGTTCTTTATGAACTATAATAACAATCTTATCAAGTCACTTTGGACACTTCTATGCTTCTATGGAAACAGGTTGGGAACTGTGTCCAAGTGCACAAAGCAAAGGTCCATGAAGGCCTGGTTGGATGAGTTTGGTGTGGAAGAACTCGACCGGCCCGCACAGAGCTCTGACCTCAACCCCATCGAACACCTTTGGGATGAACTAGAACATCAGTGTCTGACCTCACAGATCCTCTTCTGGATGAATCGGCAAAAGTTCCCACAGACACGCTCCAAAATCTTGTAGAAAGTCTTCCCAGAAGAGAGGAAGCTGTTACAGCTTCAAAGGGGACCAACTTCATATTAATGCCTCTGAATCTGGACTGGGATGTGGACTTATGTCCATATAGCATATATATAGTGTATATATATTACCATTAATACAATTATACGAATTCTCCCGATAAACTTGAGAAGCTAATTTCCACGCAGTAAATCTCATCTTACACGAGTGTGTATCTTGTTATTACTTTAAGGAGCTGCAGCAGATGTGGTGATGATTCTGTCTGCTGCTTTGTTCGCTTCCTCTCCAGGTTTCCAGCAGTGAGCGGAGAGGCAGCTAATTACTCAGTTTACAACACAAACACAATTACACCCCGACGGGAAGTTACACGATGATTGTGCGGTACATATTGAATGTGAAGAAGATGGGTGAGGAGGGTAAAGGTTTGTCTCCTTTGTGTGTAGATTCATCGCAGGTACGTTCGTGCGGCAGCCCGTACGCATCCAAACACAATTTAGATGTTGAAGCAGGAGAATAAGATGTTGATGGGACAGAACGTGGCTGTCCTGCTGTTCTGCTTCCAATACCAGGTATCTGAATAAAAACAATGAGGCCGGAAGCTATTAAATCTCTCTCTCGCTCTCCCAGCAGGTCGGTGGGCTAATCACAGACACACACATGTATGGAACTCAGTCATTTCGCCAGATTATCGGCGCAGGAGGCGGCGAGCAACAACGCTTCAATCCATAACACACAACCTCGGGAGTTGGGGATTGCTGAAAACTCTGGAATCAAATTAGATTTTAAAGGGGAAAAAAAGACGAAGGCTTATATTAAATTGGGGATTTGAGAGGAAAGGCTGTCAGCGTGGAGTGAATCTAAAAAAAAAATGTCTTTGTCAAGCTGGTATATATCAATGTGCTCGAAGACATACTCATATAAAAAAAATGACTATGTGAGATCCTATATTTAATCAAATAGCTCGTAGCTAACGAGCTAGCCCCATGTTAGCATCTCTTCGTAACTTAAGAAGCTGCAGCTGCACCTCAGGTCTGCACTTCGTCTCCTCCTCCAGCTCCTCACAAGGCAGTAGGGGCGTCAACGGGATGCTGAAACACAAACACGGCTTTCTTCGTGAGGACATTCATCGACATGATGCATTTCTTCGCCCCCGACTCGGACGTGAAGCACCACAACTGAATCCCAAACCTCAGCCCTCACCTTAATCTTAACGCCAAGTCTTAATCCTCAACCTGCCCTTTAAAGGTGTCTCAGCTGGTGTGGACAAAACAATACAACTTGTTCTGATGTATTTCCACTGCAGTGTTTCCACACAGCGAAGATGGAAACCTGAATATAGTTTCTCATCTTTGTACCATGAATGAATTATTAGAAGAATGTGCTTAAACAGGGACATTAAGCATTCAGCTATAGCAGCCGTCTTAACGTACGGAAATGAGAGCCCAGCCTCCCTTTTTTTTTCAATTTCTTTGTACTAACGTAACGGAGCTCCTCTCTGGTCGTTTTGTTTTCAGTCTAATTAGAATCACTCTCTCCTCGGTTCTCAGCCTCGCCATTTATCCTGCACCTTCTGCTAATGACTTGGGCCTAATTAGGCATTCCATTCCACTTAGAAACTAATGAAATGTTAAGATCATTCACAAGGAGTTTTCATTAAAAAAAGATTTCTTGCTCCGTGTCTTTTTTTTTTAATACAGATGTTCTTTTTTCAGAAGTCACAGTCGACCAACACCGAGAACTTCTCTACATGTTTCTGGAGCGATTGGAAAGAAAAGCGATCATTCATTGGAAGCTGAATGTTGCAGAGGAACAGTAACATATTTCATTATCAATAGTCTTGAGACAAATTAAATTGAGACAACTCTGAGGCCGACAGCCAGAGCAGAGCAGAACACACTGTGTCACGTGACACATTCAGCAGCCGGCTCGTTACCTGAAGTATAAAGCAACGTGCTAATTCATGGTCGTATTGATTCTTCACACTCACACAGGTGGCGACGTGTTGTGAGGAGGCTGCTTGGATCGGCGACACGGGGACCTTCTGTAAAGGGAAGATTAGTGGGATATAAAGTGGTCAGTTGAGGTAACTCTTTAGGTAATTGGTCAGATATCCTGACGGTGACGTTGTAAACGTTTTATTCTGGAGGCCAACAGAATGACTGCAGCATTTTAGTCATGATACAGTTTTTCCACACAAATGCACAGATCAACTGTAGGCTTCTCTTTTATGACAGATCCTTAATGTGCCTCTGCGTGCATGCGTGCGTGCGTGCGTGCGTGTTTTTGCGTCAGAGGTTATGCAGACCAACAAGCAGAAATAGGACACGCATACAATCTAGGTTAGCATTTATGTGGGAGCAGGACTATCTGTCTGGGACAACCCTCTGGAGACAAAGCATGTGTGTGTGTGTGTGTGTGTGTGCGTGCGTGCGTGCGTGCGTGTGTGTGTGTGTGTGTGTGCGTGTGCGTGTGTCTAGAGAACCTGAAGATTAATACCTGAGAGGTGAGAGTTAGTTGCTACCAGTAAATAGCTGCCTGTGTGGTACTGGGCCACTGGGCATGCAGAAATAATGAGGACTGAAGACGGAGCCAGATGGAGCATCACTTCACACAGTATGCTTCTGCTCAACTTTCTAATGGATTGTGTTTTGTTATGTGACAGGGACACGGAGAGGTTGGGTTGGTTTTCTGTCCCTTATGCCATGAATTGGATATAATCTCTATTGGTGCTGGAAATACTGAACGCAGGCTCAAGAGCATGTTACAGAACATACACATGGTGCAGCAGCTTGAATGTGCAATTCATGACAAGTCATGGAAGTTTTATTTTATAGTCCAAAATCACACATTACAATGCCTCAAAGGACTTTACAGTCTGCACAGTAAGACACACAGTTACTGCTCCAAAGAAGGCTTTGCAAACTATTTGGAATTTCATCACATCAGCTTTATTTATTGTACTTGGTTACAGAAATTGTACAGTAAAACCATTAATGCAACAGTAAAGACTGGGGCGTTGATTAATATTAATATTAAAAATGATTAATGTTCCAAATGAGAAGTGTTACATGATCTGTGATGTACTGACAGCAGTCGGTTTGGAAACGGTCGTCACACTAACGTGGGCGTTTGTGGACGTGCATGTTTTTTTTTTGCTTCTGTGTGTCAACGTTAAATGTGCGTTTGCAGGAAACAAACGGGCTAACTGGAGTGTACAACCGTGGTCAGCTGTATTTGTTTGCTCTAAACCCCAATCTGGCGTCACCAGAGAACATTGTCTGAGTCACCCAAGTGTGAGCTTGCATGTGTGTGTATGTGTGTGTATGTGTGTGTGCTCATTTGTGTGTCTTAAGCCTGAACGCAGTCTGAGTTGTGAGAAATTGTGAGAAAAAAAAGGCAAATGCGCTCGGTTTCTCTGAGCTCCTTTTTTTAAAATGTTAACAACAGCCGCACAGCACTCACATAGCATGAAGTGAAGGGGGGAAGCTGGACGTGATATTTGGATGCTGTAATATGTTGCCTGCAGTGAGGCCAAATATTACATCAGGTTGAAGGGCTTCAACAAGAAAGGCTGTCAGTGAGAACAACAATATGAGCTGGGTAGAGAAAGAGGACAAGTTGTATTAAAAGCCTTTTTTAGTCGGGCGTAAGGGTTTAAAATGCAGACTGGTATCGACCTCGAAATACCTAGAAATACTACATCTGGTACTCTTTATAGGAAGAAGACTGGAAGTAAACATTATTCCACAGCCCGTTACATTAAATACAAGTAAAGCTGTCACAATGCAGATTGAACTATTCTTATGTCTCAACAAAATTCCTGAATCAAGGGCGATTTCAAGCCCAAAAGCACATTGAGTTTTTCGGCGCTTTTGTGAAATCAACTTGCTGTGTCTGAAAAGCAACGCTGATGAGACTGATGAGAGTCAACCGAAACAGAAAGCTGCAGGATGCAAAGCAAAGAGTTAAACGATGCCAAAGCTCCGTGGAGATGACTTATGAGAAACAAAACCTGCAAACTAATTTGATTCAGTGGTGGGTTTTGTTGGTCGATTTAAAAAAAGCTCAGACTGCACACTCCAACCAACAGGGGGCAGTGACAGAAAGTTGGGGTGAAATGCTGACTCATCAAACATGTTAACATAGTAAGTAACAGAAGACGTTGCACTACATAAAGTAACCTGCCTCTTGAGGTACAAAGTGTATCGTATATATACATTACATATATACAGTATATATAGTCCTTATTATTATTATTATTAAGTGTCTTACATATACGGCGCACCCGCTTAAATTTACCATCAATTTATCAGTTTGCACATCCGACAGCCCCTGAATCCAAAGGTTTAATAAGCTCTTGTTTAAGCAGAAATAAAACTGGAGGACATGAAGCAGCAGGTTGCTCAACTCACTCATTACGCAAATCTCGGACACATTTTCACTTCAAGTTTGTTTTCGCGCTTTTTTTTTTTTTACAAATTTCCACGAGCAGCTCATTAGCTGCCTCAGGTTACAGGGAAGTTTGTTTTTTGAACCAAAACATTAATCGTGCATATCGTAAGTGTCAACTGAAGGTGGGAAATTATAAATGCGACTATGAGACAAGATTGTAGGCGAACCCAGAACTGCATCATTTCTGTTGGAGAGCTTTCATGTTTATGCATTATGCAGCTCTACAGTTTAAAACAAGCGAGGCTTCTACTGAGGGCTTCATGAGAGGATGTTGAAGAGACTCTGCCTCAGTTCAACAGAGAGAACATCCCAGAGCAGCAACGATGGGAAGAGGTGATCTACTTGACAAGGAAGGAGGACACGATGCATCTCAGAATGCTGAGGCGGATGAATCCACACGGAGGGATGAAGATGGAGTGACAGGGTGACATGGTGGGGTGTTGCACTCTCCTCCGTTCCTCTCATAGTGATGAAAGCGTCGGCGGCGATGGCGTCGAGAGGTACGGGACGACGGAGAGAGAAACAGCGAGAGAAGAAGAAGAGGGAATCAGGGAGAAATAGGAAAGAACAGAGCCGAGAGCGAAGGAGCGAGCATGAGGATGAGGTGAGAGTGTGAGGGTGGGAGGAAGAGAGGAACAGCAGGAGGTATAAAGACTTCGAATGTGAATCATAGGCATCTGGCAGGAAGGGAGGGGAGGGGGCTGAGATGTGAGGCATAAGGAGAGGTGACAGAGTTGGAGAGTGGGTGATTGAGACTAAAGGAGACGGAGTGCTGGAGAAGAGGAGATGCAGATTTTGATGGAGGGAATGTAAACATCAGCGAGTAAGGAGGGTCCATGATGAGCCGCGGAGGAGGCAAACAGAGAGTAATAGTCATGTTTATCCTCGTGTCTTCCTTTGTGGCTTTTTTAATTTATTATTTTGTTTAGAGCACATCTTTGTGTGTGTGAGAGAAAGAGAGAGAGAGAGAGAGAGAGAGAGAGAAACCATGAGGGAGGGAAGACGAGTGAAAACTGACAAATCTTGTCAACTCGCTGTCTTCCCACATAATTTCATGACAGCTTTTCTGTCCGGTACAAAAAAAAAAAGAGAAGAAGTATTTCAATTCCATCAATTCAGATATTCTCGGGCTCTCAGACGAGAAGCCGGGAAAAGCTTACAGCGAAAAGAGAAACAGCAATCTGACAATGAGTGTCGAGTCACTCTTGGAGGGGGATTTTTTTTGGCAGGAAAGTGGAAGCAATTCACGGCTTCCTTGTGTTTATCATAAACGAGCGAGTTATGGAAAGATTCCCTCCGTTCCCGGAGCAGTCAACCTTTACAATTCAATCAGCCTATTGCGTACAACAAAGAAAGCTGAGTCATGTTTTGACAGCCGGGCATGAGTCATATTTCATCTGGTACAAACAGTGTTCTGGTTGCTTCAGGAATCAGGACTCCAGAGGTCCGATCCAGGTCCAGATCCTGTCTGTTGGTAGTGTGAAGGTAAAGGGCCAGTTACACAAATTGCTGCAGAGCTTGTGAAACTCACTAAGCTGCATTGCTTTTGCATTTGTTCACAAGTTTCTAAAAGTTCTTCTCCTGCAAAAGTAACCGCAGTCCTTTTTAGGCACAAGTAAGAAACAAGTTATGCTGTTTGTCACCAGCACACAGTGTTTATGTTTGGAAACATCGTGTTCAACACTGTCTGACAATGTCATGTATTCTGTAACACCCTGTTCAAACCTCCTCATGAAAGCTGGATCAT
>CAAKHC010015618.1:14799-33815 GCA_901007825.1 Macroramphosus scolopax | reverse complement strand
GCAAAGCCTATTGTTTGTGGTGTGTGTGTGTGTGTGTGTGTGTGTGTGTGTGTGTGTGTGTGTGTGTGTGTGTGTGTGTGTGTCTGTGTGTGTGTGTGTGTGTGTGTGAAGTATGTCATTCTCCCCAGTGATGTCAGACCTCAGGGACCTCCCGTTGGCTCCGCTTGCTACTTGACAGCCTTGCTGATGAGAAGCCTGCAGCCGCTTATGTTCCTTCTGCTCCGTTGGATTAATGCAACTCTGGGTATCAATCCTATTTCACATTTTTTGAGAATGATGTTTCTCGAGCTCCAGCTGAAGAAAACGATGTCTTACGGCGGTCAAAAAATGTTAATATATCGATCTTTACATTCAGCGGTGATTTTGTGCTGCGAGGGTAAAAAGCAAACGATACCCGGCACGGTGTGTGTGTGTGTGTGTGTGTGTGTGTGTGTGTGTGTGTGTGTGTGTGTGTGTGTGTGTGTGTGTGTGTGTGTGTGTGTGTGTGTGTGAAGACGCAGACCTCCTGGTCTATTTCTGTACCATAATGTTAAAATAGCCTTTTCCTCCGGATGACCGACTTGTATAGAAGGAGAGGAAGATAACTGGAATAGAGGAGGAGGAGGAGGAGGTCCTGACCATAAATCCAGACTGAGCTCTCTCGGTTGGGAAACATTAGAAAGTACATCTACGACGACAGGAACAGTAGCGTTTCCTGCTTCGCTTCACTACTACGCATGTTGAACTTTGATTCAGCTCTTTTGGAGAGAAGCGATGACGTGCACCTGCACCGAGGGGGCGGGGCTGCTGGGAATGTGCGTCGAGTGTGTGTGTGTGAGTGTGTGCGTCTGAATGTGTGTTCCTTCCATGAATTCTTTCCGCAGATCCAAACGTCTTCCTGCGAGTGAGCCTGCGTGTCTCCAGGATCTGACGTCCTACAGCGACATGTTCAATGAGTGTTTTGAAAGGGCGTGTTTGTGTGTTTGTGTGTGTGTGTGTGTGTGTGAGCTGCTGCAAGAGGGGGAAAGACCTCCCACCTCCGCCCTGTGCTGGACAATGCAGAGGTGTAGCAGGGAGGTGATTAACAGGATGGTCGTGGCTGGACAGAACAAGGAGTCGTCTCGTTACCTGAATCAGCCGGATGGGTTGTGTAGAATGTGTCACACGTGGACGTGGACTTCCCCATGAAGTCTGAGCGAGGTACACATCCTGGAGTCTGACGACACGGGGCTGGGGTGGGGAGATAAAGGAAGTAGAGTAAGGACAAGGACTATGATTAACTCGGTTTGTCTGCAGTAGTTCTGTGTTAAACTGGGGCCATCATGACATCATGACATAGTAAGACAGAGTCACACAGCATGACCGAGGTTCTGTGGGAAAGCTGCACCGAGCATGCTCCGTGACCCCGGCTGGCCAGACTCCTCCAGGGAGGGACCTCCTGAGGATGCTACGATGCGACGCAGAAAAAATAGAAATCACACAGACAATCTCTCTTTCGCTTTATTTTTCTCTCACGGGTATTTTCAAGCCACACACACACGATCCTATCTCAGTGATTTATGACTGATGGTTAGTGTGACGGTTGACGGCACTGAGCACTCTGAGTTCTGTACAAAGCGACGGTGCAGTGACGCTCGCCAGGCTCGCGTTGGTTCCAAGACTGATCTCTCAGTTCTTGCGCACTCGCCTGCGCCTGCACAGGTTTTCCCGCTCACGCTTCAGTCCGCTGACGCGTCCTCGCCTGTGAACACTCAAGTGCAGTGACGTCTGCCAGATTCAGTTTGCAACTGTGCTCTGGTTATTGCCGCGGTTGCAGCGTCCGGGGACGAGACTTGCACAAGAACGGCATCAAAGAGGTGTGAGTGTGTTTACGAGCCAGGTCGTGTTGTTATTGGAGCTCCGGCTTCACATCTGGGTTAAAACACGACTGTGTTGTAGATATTTCAGAAGCATCACTGATGAAGACATCAGAGTCCATCCTCTCATACACACTCTGACACACACACACATGCACACACTCATCTCCCCTTTGTGTTTCTGGATAAGTCGCCCCTGTGACCCCCCGGCTGACCCTCTGACTGACCTCTGTCTGGCGGTGATGATGTCAGACACAGAGGTCACCTGGGGTTATCGCGGCCGGCTATCGGAGCAGTTCAGGCCTTGAGTGTTTGAACGCTCCCACCAGACTGACAGTAGTCAAATAAGCCGCTCCACGCTGACTCAGCATCCCCCTACACATACACAGTCGGGATGAAGTTGCCCTTGAGCACCAACAGGCTCTCCGCCTCCAGGCAGATGTTTTATGTGTGTGTGTGTGTGTCTGCGGGCAACTTTTCTCTCCACGCCCAAGTGGGAATTTTGAGCGACCTTTGACCTCGATGGCCCGCAAATCCAAAGAGAAAGCATGTGTGATGTGAGTGAGTTCTCAGTGGAGCTGCTGATGCTGTGTTAAACTCATAGAAAGCATCCTCAACACTGATTGGTCAGATTCATGGTGTGGGTATGTGTGCCTGAGATGAACAAGGTTACAATGGTTACTCAAACTGGGCTCTTCATAGAAGTACAGGAGGGAGTATCTTCAACAAACAAGGCATCCCCGCACACTTCAAGTCCTGCAACAACACTGAGGCCGAAACGAGTCGAGCCTGAGGACAGGGTGAGGATCCTGGCAGGAGCAGAGCCGTGTTGTGTACGCAGTTCAAGGAGCAGGGAGGAATGCAGCGACCTTCACATTCGGGAAACAAAACAAACTCTTGAAAAGAGGAGTAAAGGAAGACATGTACGTCCTACTGGTTTCACTGTCACTGGACAGAGGAGGAGGCCTTTGACACCACACATCAGCCATACAAGAGTCCAGTCGCCTGAGCAGACTTACAACTGGAACTCTAACAGAGTGTTTTCTGCTCATGAACCCATGAAAAATTTGGAATTTGGTCTTAGAAATGTCAAAACCGAGCATGCGTGTAAGAAGGATAATACAATCCTCTTATGATTTAATTATAAACTCCCCACAGTTCCACAAATATGACCAAAGGCATGACCTCTGTGGCCTGTTGGCCACCAAAACCTTTTCCTGGGTTGGTGCAGCTACAGTCTCCACAGACGTTGGTACTTGAAGCAAACATATCACCAGTCTTCAATAATGCACGGAAACAGTTTCCCTTCATACTCAGTTCATCTCACGGTGTCTGATCCCTCAGATGCACTGACTTTCTTTCTGCCGCCCGTTGTTATTTTTTCCTTGTGTTTCTGTCTTTGTATCACCCAGCTGTGGCAAGATATGTAGGGCAGAGAGAAAAGAGGAAGAGGAGGAAACGAAGACCATCTCATCCTCTTCCTTTAATCCAGCTGTCGGGCTGTTAATTAGATGGAAGAGTGTTTTGATGAAGGCACATTCCCTGGATGTTCACGCTATCAGCTTCATACAATGCGGCCAGAAGCACAAGTCGTGTGGGGCGAGTGGGAGGTTGTGTGTGTGTGTGTGTGTGTGTGCGTGTGTGCGTGTGTGTTCAGGGGTTCTGAAGCCTTGTGAGATTGAAGACATCGAGTGGAGTCAGCGACACATGATCAGAGAGAAGAACTGGCTGTATTATTTGCAGTGAAGATGCTGCGGCATTATTATTTTCCTCCCTTTTATCTTCCTACTCTTCCTCTGTCTTCCTCCACTTCCTGCTCTCTCACATTAAGTACATCGACGCTGTCACGTCTTCTGCCTCTCACAGAATCTGCACATGTTGTGTTTGCATTTTTTATCTTTTGCTGTTTCTCTTAACCAAATGCTCTGAACACAATAAACCTGTTTGGTGGTTCAACAGCTGATGATCAGAGTCTTTCTGGACGTCCCTTCCTCATTCTGTCTCTCTGTAGGAAACCTCGTCTCGTCACACAGTCGCCCACATCCAGTAGTACCACGTCAGAGCCAGAGAATCTTCAGGTTCCCCCACTCAGTTTCTCCTCTTCCAGTCTGCTTGGCTTCCTTATCAGCCTACAAAGCTTTTCATCTTCCTCTCCGGTCCTCTGCTGCGCCACCGGGTTCTCGTTTACCCTCCCACCCTCGGAGCGAAGCTGTTTAGAGGATTGATCTTTCATCTCTGTGGGTGGACATTTACATCTGAGTGGACACGATGTCTGAGAGTGCAGGTTAGTCAGGACTTATACTGGGATATCTTCACTGACAGGTTTGAGTGTGTGTCTGCTATAAATGTTAACTAAAAGTAAACAAACGTGTAATTATTCATGTTCCTGGGTTCGGTGACCAACTTCTCCATCGGCTCCATCCTCTGTCTTCCCCCGATGAAGAGCAGGTCGGTTACACCTGAGCTGCCAGAGGACGCCTGCCAGCCGACTCCCTCACAGACTTAGAGGAGTGTAACATTACTGCTGTATCATTTAATAACTCAAACAAACCCCTCACGTTTTCCACGCTCCTCCGCTCTCAACCCGGGCGTCTGATTCCACCGACTCAGCAGTTCCAGCCTGTGCGAGTCTACAAACCCCGAGCTGCGTCCGCCTCCGTCTGTTTCTTGTCTTCTAATAGCGTTTGTGTGTGTGCGTCTACATGTGTGTCCTCGATGCAGATGCATACCAAATGCAAGTTCTGCGTCTCTGACTGAGGCCATGTTTGTGGCTTTACATCCCTGCTGCGTTTGCAGGACTTTGAAGCTGAGTCTGGGGAATGAGAGATGATCTCTGATCTCCCTCTCTCCCTCCCTCCCTCCCCCCTTCTGACTCCTGCTATAACGCTCCCCACAAGATGCAGCTGGCCCGTGAGCTCATCCCTCCCCTAGCCGAGCTGTAAATAAGGCGACTCTCTCCCCCAACACCTCGCGGATCGTATCTAGACTGTATCCCTGCTCCTATCAGCTCATAACTCTTCCTCAAGGAGTGCGTCTTCCTCCCGCTGCTGCTGATTCGCCTGACAAGCTGTCACACTTTAGATGTGGCTGTCACCGGGACGAAGAGCTGGTTAGTTGAAGGTGATTTCAGAGCATCAGTGTCGGGCGCACACGGCAAATGTCAGCGTTTGTTGTGAAGCGCTGAAAAACATACAAGAAATAGTTCCAGCCGATCTAAGACAGGACTTGAATATATGCAGTGCTGTGGGTGAATGAACCGGCTGCCTTTACCAAGGAGTGAAACACTGAACCATCCCAGTGTTGTGACCTTGGGATTTGGGTTTCTCTGCTCACATCCATTCACGGTGTTTTGAGGGTAAGTCTACTATATTTGGGTTTCTTGTCACCGCAATCAAGGTCAAGTCATCATCGTATCTCCGCTCTGCAGCGGCCTTGCGAGAACACACAGCAAATACATCTTAATCTGTCTCTCACACTCACTTTGAGGATCAACAAGAACGCACGCTGACTCAAGACTTCCACGCATGTCTCGTGTGTTCGGGAAGGTGACATGTTTAGGGCCCTTCCGAGCTACCGCGGCTGACCTTGGAGTTCAGTGTTGGCCGAGAGTCAGATACTCTCAGTGAGAGCCAGATCCTGCAGATCCGAACGGCTCTAACACAATGCAGCAGACCTGAGCGAGGCCAGGAAGGAAGAACGAGCACCACATCCTCCACACGAACGCCCCGGCCCCGAGTCACATCATCATACATAACACATCCGTTTATTCAATTACGTTAATTTATTACCGCCAGTCGTCGGCCTTCATGTGCTTCATGACTCACTGATATTCAGGCGTGTTTGTTCACACAGCCCCTCCGACCAAGTGGTGAAAAAAAAGGGACCTGTTTACTGACTCTGCTCACTTCATGTGGTGCTTCAACACCGCGGCACAGAAAAAGGTCTTAAGATGCGTCTTTGTCGGGCAAAGTCGCCGATGTTCTCACCGACTGTTGCAGACAGTTAAACTGCATCAGCGGTATGCGGCTCGGCGGACCGCAGCTCTTCTGGCACAGTTTATATCCCGTGTCTCCTCTGTACGCACATTAAAGAGGCAACTGTGGTCATGCTTTCCCCCAACATGAAAGGATAATCCTAATTAAAACATCTTAGTAAAAAAAAAGTCGTCTCAGAATCGAGGATGAGCAACAACCTCTCTCACCTGTCCCATGGGGAGCGCTGCTGGCAGTAATTACTAAAGTTTGGATATCTGTGCTCGGTTCATGTTGTGAACAGACTGGTCTCATTTATTTGTAGGTCAATCAAACATGTCATACAAATTTTGAAAATGTTGGGTTTCCGCTTGCAAACGCTTCATGTTGATATTTGGAAACAGATGCAACATGCAGACACTCAGGCCGTACAGGCTCTGACAGACAAGTGGATAAACAAAGAAAAAGAAGATAATAGTCGGAGGGTTTGATCATGACAGGACAGCAGCCGATGATCACAAAGCTCGATTTAATGTCTTTCATATTTCAAATATGACTCGTGGCTTTGCAAGAAGGAGGCGAGTGCTCGAGTCTGAAACATGAATTGTTGGATTGCTAGCAGACCAGAACCAACATGACATGTCATGATTCCACTTGCTGCCCCGTCGCTCGGCTTTCATCTCCCGACAGCCTGATTGGTGTGTGTGTGTGTGTGTGTGTGTGTGTGTGTGTGTTCCCGGACGGTTTCCGTCTGTGTAATTTCTGGTTTTCTTGATCCGTCTTTATGTCACAAAACAACCTCAAATATGTCATTGATTGTTAACAGAGCTGAAAAATGTGTAATGAGTGATGGATCCGGGCATCATTCATGATTCATGAGTGCTGGGGGAGTTCTGGGTTGATAAATGAGGGCAGATGCAGAGATGGTCTGATCTTCCACGTGGCCGCGAAGCCGCTGACCAGACATATCAAACGGAGGGGAAACAGGAAAAGAAGAGACTATTTAGTCTGTTTCATAACTTCCCAAGGACTTATTGATAATAAAGTTACATACTGTAGCTTCAGTCTATTCAAAGGCACGGCAGGCGGAGCACTGAAGGCTTCACTCCACCTTGGTCGCACCGTGTGTGTAGATTAAACAGATCATCAGCTCCTCGATCAGCTTAAAGGCTGAATCCATATATGGTCAATGCCCCACAGGGTTGGGCACTTCAAGTACAAACAGCTAATTTGAGAGATGAAACAATACGCCTTCAATGCCCGCAGTAGCCACTGCGTCACGGCATCACTGAGTCCCATATGTGCCCAAGCTGCAGAGCACAGCAGAGCACTGGACATGAAGGCTGGGAACAAATGAAGGTCACGGCGGAGAGAAACATCTCTCCGTGCACGACAGCATCCACCAATAAAAGTCACTGACAAATCACTCAGCACTGCGTGAGTCATGGAGAAATGAAAGACATCCCTCAAATTAAAACAAATGAATAAGCACAAATAAGAGCAACAGGCTGCAGTTCAAATGTCTTCTCTGTCATCACCACGTGCAGAGCGGCTAAAAGTTCCCAGGTGAAGCACGCCCTGATTCCTTTCAGAGGTCCACACCCAAAGACAGATCTGAAGACGAAACAGCCTCACACAGCTAAACACTGTGCAGACAGGAAACCCCTGGGATCGATCTGTGTGATGCAAAAACAGCTACTGGGAACGGGAGGATGATACAGGGCCTCCTCCGACCTGTGAGGAGGGAAGGAAGTGTCCAAAGACATCACCCTCAATCTAAAGGAGCTGCCGTCTCCTTGGATCCTGAGATGCAACAGAGCCACAGATTGAGCGGACAAATCACAAACTCCATCAAAGACGGACGCAGAGCTGCTCTGACAGAATGAAAGTGATGCGAGAAGGCTGAAGGCTGTTCACCAGCAGCAGGCGGGGGACACGCCCGGCCCCCCCCGCCCATTCATCACCACTGAAGGCTGTCCAGGTGGCTTGGTGGGACACCAGTCAGTGATCAGTGAGACAAGTGGGCAGGTGGAACGTCCTGTGTTTCAGGATGAAGGAGATGTGGAAAAACGAATCTGTCATGTCACTGTAAGTGAACCCTGGTGAACACCGTAGCAGCCCACGGTGGGCACAGAGGACACTGTTACACATTAGCTCTGCCGGGGAGGAGGTGTGTGTGTCATGCGCGGACACATCAGCATCAAGAAGCCTCTGTTGACTGTGGGACTAATAACTACGTCATCGCTGCATGCTCGCTTTAACACGCTGAAGGATGTGAGGGACGAATGTTTGACGCAGACAGAGACGTCTGCTGTCCACATGGCGTTTGATGACGGCCCTCGTGGTGCCGGTTCTCTTTCACAGTTCATTAGCATTCAGATTCCACAGAGGTACTTCAGGGTCAGCTCAGTTAGGAAACTTCCTAAGCAGGAAAGACTTCAAATGCACCCTTGGATGTTTTTTGCCTCATAAAAAAAAGGTGTTGGCTTTATATGAAACTATTTTTCTGTTATGAATCATTCAGTCAAGGTCGTCAGTGGCAAACATGCTGGTTAGATATCTAAGTGTTTTTCTAACCTCATGTTCTTATATTTATATTCCATGAAAGAAGTTTTATTTTCCGCACGTATAATTACGTCAAAAACTGTTTTAAGTCCAAAAGAACACAACACATTATTTTGACCATTTCACACGTGTTTAAGCTTTCTGAAAACACAACAGGATTGTCTAAGGTTTGATGTTGTGCCACAGAATGTGTTCTCAGGAAAGACTCGACCTTGTTGACGATGTGGGGGAACTCCCATCTCCACCTCCGCCTGGCTGGTTTCACCATGTGAGACAAATCTCTGAATACAGCCTTAATATTCAACACTGGGTAGAAAGGATGGTCGATAAATCTAAATAAAACCAAAGTTACATGCCGATATATCACGAGTGTGATGAATACAGGATAATTTAGGGGCCCTGTTCCCCCTGTGTGAGAGACAGAATGACTCCTGGGGGATTGTAACTGGTTCAGTAGTGACCAAAATCAATACAGTTGATTATCAGACCATGGCTGCGATGTAAATTACAACACAGCTCTCCATGAATCAAAAGTGTTGCTCTGATTATTGTTATTATCAGTGTCTGACAGCATCATAAAGAGGACTTGATGATTCACTCGTAGCATGTTGCTATTATCATCTTAGCATCGTCCTTCTTCACCGCCTACTTTTATCCCCCCTTGTTTTCTTTTGTTCCCGGTCAAGTGATCCTAGACCAGAAGGGAGCTGACAAACAGGCAATAAACAATCGTAAATCTTCACTCCCAAAATACATAGAAAGAAAACACTAATTGTAGAGTAGGTCTGAGTGTCGGTCAGGTCAGGATTTCACAAACCTTCGGAGTCTTGCAGATGTCGTTGCCAGTAGAAGTTCGTCTGTTAGAAGAGTCACAGCAGAGGAATGAGGGGGAAACCTCTTGATGGGTCCTGGGAGAGTCTTTGATTCTTGTGCTTATAATTCTTTGGACAGCAGACATACAGAGCAGTCATGAGCTCTGTCATGAGCTCTTCACGTTTCAATTGTTTTGCATTGGTTCTCAGTAAAAAAAAGAATTTCTTGTGATTGTACTGAATACAACAGTCTATCCTGCATATGATCCGTCCTTTGCAGGGCGGTGGGCGGCGGCAGTGAAGCACCAGGTGACCTCCACCTACAAGACAGTACATCAGACTTCCCTTCCCTGTCTGCAGCCTAT
The DNA here is from genome assembly GCA_901007825.1 of Macroramphosus scolopax. NCBI lineage: Eukaryota > Metazoa > Chordata > Actinopteri > Syngnathiformes > Centriscidae > Macroramphosus > Macroramphosus scolopax. The sequence goes on along the minus strand of CAAKHC010015618.1, from coordinate 24,267 downwards.
GGTCGGGTTCAAACCTCACCATGCTCCCTCTGCACCTCGAAGCCTTGCAAGCCGCCTCTGTACCCTGAACGTAACATGGGCTCTGAACTCTTCTCCACCTAGTTGCACCCCTCCTACCCCTCCTCACCCCTGGTGGAATGAAGTCTCCTCTACTGCAGCTGAAAATGGAACAAATCAAGCGTCCATCTCCCTTTTCTTACAATATATGACATCGTCTGATATCCTACCTTCCTGCGGTCATAATTACTATGGTCACTAGATGGCATCTGTCACTAAAGGTCACAATAGGTCGTGTTAACCACTCATATCTTTGACCTATCGGGTCATCTTCTGTCTCATCCATACACATGAGACTGTTTGTCTGTGCATCCCTATGAAGGGATTCTGCGACATCACATCTCTGCAGTGGAGGAGTCAGTTGCATTCTGTTGGGGTCTCTCGCCGAATGTGTGTGTGTGTGTTTCCATATCTCGTTTTGTGTGATACACCATATGGCTCAGCTTTTCTACGCCTATGAGCTCATCTCAGGTCCACTCACAGCTTTCCTAGAAACACTTCCACTGTAAAATATACACCGATGTGTCCCCCTCCCACGCACACTTCTCCTAGACAAACGCAGACACACTATCTACCCTGAGATTAAAGCTGCAGGACAAACATACTCTTACATGAAAATATATATTAGGTTTGCTCAGTTGTACTTCGGTATAAATGCGTCATCGGTGTTAATAATAAATCAAGCTGATTATCGTAGGACAAACTAACAATTCCTTTAACCTCAAACAGAAAAAGCCTCGGAGACGATCCCTCGAAAATCATGACGCTCATAAACAAAAGAGACGCTCGCTGCTTGTGGGTTTCTTTCTCCGAGCACATCTGGTCTTCCCTCAGATTAAACATCCTGAATGTGACCTGAGCTGGAAACGATTTGTTCACCAGCAGTGCCGTCACTCCTGCCAAAAGGCACGGGGGTGGGAGTGATGGTGGGGCGGGGTGGCAGCGGACGGTGATTCCTACGGTGATTACACAGAGTTCATCTGAAATGTAGGTGAACGACACTTTTGCTTGTGTTTTAAGATTCCAGCCGGCGGGATGGGAGGATGCCACATCCAACCCATGCAAGAGTCCTGCAGACACTCCTATAAATATTGATTAAAACACTGGACAACGGCTCATGAATCTCCTCAGGTTGACTGAGTATCACAGAACTATTGTATCCACCTTTAATCTCAGCCAACTCTCCTGTTTATTTGATATTCTTTGAAACTGCAAAGACAGATACAACACTGCTTATCTCAGGAAAAAGGTGCCACAGGTCCAGCTGGGACTGCTGAGCCGACTCCCGCAGTTCCATTACCCTCAGATCGACACAGAAAAGGAAGACAGATTTCAGTATCTGCAGTCCCACCTGGAGCCTGTGTGGAAAGTAATCTGCTGATTGCAGTACAGCACACAATAATCCAAGTATGAGACGTGTGGCGGTTTCATCTGGTATCATTCTTATTTTCCTATTTAAACCGGAGCATGTGAGTGGAGTTGAGTGGAGAGGGGAGGATTTCTGGATGGAGCAAAGAGCAGATTTTTGTAAAAGTTGGAGCGGCCCCTTATCTCCCGTTCCATCCCTCTCCAATTTCACTCCGGTACCGCTCATCGCCGACTCCGACTGCATCCCACCCACACACTGTTTTCTGTCAAACAATGGAGATCACGGTGTGCTTGAGGAATAAAACTGTCAGGCAAGTCTGCCTTTTCCTTTTAAAACTAACAGGTGACGATAACGTGAGAGAAAAAGACATCGTTGCAGTGGAAGAGACTCAAGAGAGAGAAAGAAAGTAGTTCTATAAAGGTGGCACTTCATCTTTCACAGTCCAATCCAATAGAGGGCAACATATCCCCAGAAAGTTGCGGTTCTTACACCTTTATTAGAAACATGGAAATGTTATCTTCCTTAGCATGATCCAAAAGGTCAAACTCTCCATTTACAAGTTGATTTAGATTCCCCTCCCCGTCACTCAGCCTTGGTTAGTGACGGGGAGAATGAGATCACTCCGGCTGAAATAAGTTTCCATCGTAGGCCGGCTGCACTGTTCCACTGCTCCCTCGTTCTGCTACAGTATGGATCACATCAGATCACTGTTCTACACACCCACCGCAACTTATGGAAGTAATTCTACGCCATTGTTAAGCGTCCTGAATTGCATCGGCCTGCGTGAGATGTTCTGCGGGTGTTTCGGTTGGTTGGCTTCAATGGTTCCTCGCTGTAGATTCAGGGTTTGAATGGAAGAAAGATAGACCCCCCTTTATGGGCAGATCTTGGCCCACTTGTTTGGTCGAGGTACGATTGTGTTTTCCTCTGCTCAAATGAGAGATTAACCCTGACAGTTCTTCCTATATCGTATAGTTTGAGATGCCTCCATGTCTGAGTGAAGCCTGCCAGGATGGGTGATCATGAGGAGGATGCTGGGCCGGCTCCGAACTGCCCGTTACCCTGCAGGGCACTGACTCTGCTGCCTTATCAGATAGAAATGAAAACTGAAGGAATCATCAGCTTAAAAGCTTTTAACTAATGAGTTGGAAATAATGTAATTAGGTTCATCTGTTGTTGATTTCATGGCCCAGTCCTCGTGTACCCACCGGGGCTCTGCAGTGTGCAACAGCACTGAGAGAAAGCTTAACGTGACCTTAAGTTATCTCAACTTCCTTTTGTTTATTTTTTTGCTTTGCATTGCAACTCTTTGAGCTGCACTGTGACACTGATGCAGAGAGGTAGAAACGTCTCTCAAACCCTCCCTGACGTGGCAGGAGAAACCAAAAATATTAAACTTGTATTGAAGTGGATTATTGTAAAGTCAACTGTGGAAGAAGGAATAAGATGTTCATGCTTCTGTCAGTTTAATCTAATACAATTCCTTTCAGACTTAATGAAATACTCCCCTATTTCAACCATGACACTTCTTATATTTAAACGGGCTGATTGTAATTAAATCCATGCCTGAAACAGCCTGTTGCTCTGGTCTCTGTGCCGCCGCCTCCTCCAAAGACTCAACTGCTCCAAGATCCCATCGTCTTGGCCTTGACTCGGGCTCCTCATGGGTGGTCTTGATCCTCCTCTCTAGAAAGACATCGGTTCTCTTTGGCGGCTGCAGGTGCAGTGATTTCGTCAAGTAACAGCTAGTTAGCTGTCAACCTCGCGATAAGGAGAGAACTCCAGGAAGCCGGTGTGTCCAGATGCAGCCATGTTAGCTGCTCCCCGTTAGCTTCCTATACTGAACAGTCGTGACAGTTTTATCGCCGCCATCATCCGACACTCAACAGAAACTTAAATAAGCGTATTTCTTTGTGTGTACTCCTTTAACCTTTATCTCTATGGGTAGCTGGAACCAGTTTCTACAAGCGTTCCCAGGGGGAACATTACATGCAGCAAATGTTTAACAATGTTCCACTCTGTTGGGCATCGCAGAATGAGAGGAATTTATGAACGACTTTGAACCTTTTAAATACAAAGCAACGCAATCGGTTTGGTAAACATGTTATTGTCATTGCATGAGCGAATTCCGAAGGCAGGCGGTCGCTTAAAGAACTAAATATTCATTGAACAAAACAACAAACAAAAGGTGCAAACCAGGAATGTGAAAAATTTAACCGATAGCTCGGGTGAAACAAAAATACAGATTTAAAACAGGAGGAGTCGAACAGCCAGGAAAGACTACACACACACACACACGCACACGCACACACACACACACACACACACGCACACACACACACAGGTGGTAGATCATAAGAGAGCCTGTTGGCTGAGGGAACAAGATTGGACGGACAGAAGACAGAACTGAGTAACAGACGAGGAACAGGTGAAAGCAATAACACACAAGAAATCAAACAACATGAAACACAAAAGGGTGGTCCTTTCAAAATAAAACAGGAAGTACATTAACTTGGGAGTTCAAAAACAGAAAAACAGTCCAAAGCAAAAGAATGACATACTAAAAGTCAAGAGGGACTAGGACAAACCCGGGACCATGGCTGGATGAAAGTCTAACTACGCTTGGTGACGTAGACAGTTACCATGGCAACACCCACAGATTCTATGATGAATTATGTAAGCAAGATGGGTATCGTAAATAAGATCCTGCAATGTTATTTATTATAATACATTTTATTGTATAATTGAATTTACTGTGGCCACCCCACTGTCGCCCTCAGGGGTATTAGTCAACTCAAAACCAGGGCTGGTAACTGTGTCTGTTGGTCCTCTGATGGGATGATGAGCAGCCCTTCCTGCAGGCAAATATGTCCCTATGAGAGCAGCAAGAGTGACCAGGACAGTAAAGTTATGGGTGAGATTCCCAAACAAGATGCAGTCAGGTGACAATTCTCTGGCACTATGAGCGACACTTGCCTCAGACAGGTGACTTCTCATGGCCGTATTACTTCTGTCCTGAAGGCTGAGCCTGTGTGCTACCAGTCACACTTCAGCCAGAGGTTTGAAGTATTGTTCCCAGGCAGGAAGCTTCTTCTCTTCCCAAATCATCCAATAGCGATGCTTTGACACTGTTGGTGTCTGATGCCGTCGCACAAGGCGTCCTTTTGCATTACGTAGAAATATTATCCTGCCATATAGTTTCTATAACTGAAGTTAGGCTAACAGGAAACATGCAAGAAAGAAGGACGAAAGGAAGAATTGAAAACCGAGATGTGACCTTGATCGTCCAGCTTTTTTTGAAAAAACATCAAAAAAGTTGTTAATTGTTATGAGGGGGAACCCATAAAAATGTTTTATGGGTAATTCTGTCCGCAGCAGGATGACAAAATGAATGAATTCTTTGTTGAGGTCTGTTCAGTTCATGAATCCACTTTATTTGTGCACGTCCTCTCTCCTCGGGCCACGTAAAGATTGGAGCAGTTGCAGATGGCTTGTTTCAGGAAACCACGGGCCCAAAAGGGATCCCTCTCTGCTGTGCATTTAGTATACAAACTACAAAGGCAGGCTGCGGTCAGCACACCCTTGTGAAAGGGGCTAAAATAGTGTCAGCAGGATGTCCAACAGACTGCGAGCAAGCAGAGGAGAGAGCGAAGCAGAAACCTGCACGAGAAGCAGAGGGGAGCTCGGTCTGGGCAGCATTAAGTCTCACTGCTTTAGATAGAATCTCTTTAGTATTGACAACCTCAGCAACAATAAATAATATGGCTTTCAGTGACATTCCATCTTTGGTTTTCATGTGGCTGAGTGAGACAAAGAGGATATACGATCATTTTTAATCTTTCTGAGACCATAACTCTGCCTGCCTGAGTTACTGCTGCCTACAGCAATAACATTATCACCAAAGCATGTCACCAGCGAACCACATTATTCTGTGTGGTTACGGGTGTTAAACAAAGATTCAGCTCTGATTAAAACACTGTGTGGGAGTCGGCCGTGAATCAAACTTATGAATGGTGCCTTTTTCTCTTTGTGAGCTTTGGTTGCTACTCGAGCGAACCGTGCCAAACTCTGAACCTTTTAGTCGGAATAAGACAAAATTAGAAAACTGTCCACTGCAAATATGCTTGTCTTTAAATATTTCTTCTCCCTGGTGACAGTCAGAGGGCAGACCACTGGGAAGTAGCTGCTTTTGACTGGCATCCACTCTCACACGGGTGGTTTCACAGGTCGGCGCTGATAGCCGCCCACCTGGGTCGTCTTGCTCTCCTGGTTATGGTGAATAACAGGGAGGCCGTTTGCTCTCCCCACACCTCCCGAGCCTCCACATCACAGGTCGGTTCCACTACTCACGATAGCAGCTGATTGGGCTAACATACATGCATAGGCTATGTGGCTAAAAGCATCATAGTAGGTCCACGTAGCCACTCTTCCTCTACCTTCACCTCTAAGATTCATGGTTCTCCTTGTCCTTGTAGGGGTGTGGGGACGTACCGACATTAATCTCACTAGCTTTGTTAATTTCCTCATTAATCAGTGATGGGAGGAAAGGATGGACAGGCCCAATGCGAGACCCCCTCCCACTGCCACCCAGGGATTGGACAGACTTCTGAGGGGGGGCTATGCATTACAGATGTGCCGTCAACCTCCCTCCTTTAGTGTCAGTCTTCAGACTTCTCTTTGGAAGGAGAAACTGTGTGGACCAACAACAGCAAATGGAAGTTTAATAGATGTAGCGACAATAAACTGCAAGTGTTTCAGGCCAATAACCTGCTGAACAGACTCATGGAGGGTCGGCCACCAGAGCCGTTTGAAGGCGGGTCGAGTCATAATCTTTCCCATCTCTAATGCAATAGATTGCATCTGTCAAAAAACCACCTTCTTCCAATTTATGGATTCATGGACGTTAGGACGTTTCACCGTTCATGTTTCGCCAACAAAGACGTGATGTGTTTATTCCAAATCGACGTTTGGCTGCCATCAGTTGGTCGTCGCTCCTCTAGCGTGCCGTAACTCTGCTTTTCCTACCATACTGACATTTTAAGATGAGCTGTGTACCTGATGAAGACGGTTATTCTTTTACTAATGTCAAAAACAGAGCAGCCTCCCACACAGGCAAAAAGAATGCAGCTTTCTACCTCTTTCAAACGCAGTAGAATCACATGCTGCTTCCCTCTTTTAGCTTTGTGTTTTGTGTCAAAGTTTGCATTCCTGTAATATTAAAACATTCTTCTACAGATGTTTTGCAGCCCTGACCTGCAAGGATGTGATTAACAATGAGGTGCCACATGAGAGGGATGTGATGGATTTTCGTACTAGTTTGGCTTGCTGAGTATGAAACTGTCACTCCTCCGCTCCTGAACAGTTCTACTTGTTCGTCAGGCTTTTATTTTTTAGATCTCCGTCTCTGTTCGGATCCACAGTACCAAAGAAAGCAGGTACCAAATGGTATTATCAGTGTTTTATTAGATGTGATGTACCTCGAGTCGGACTAATAATCTTTCAAAAGTCTGGATTGTGTTATGCACTTAGAAGACCGTTGACCTCCTTCGCTCCGCTCCAACTACAAAAACAAGACATCTAGTTGGATATAATAGTTGGACAGGTTAGATTACCACCAAAAAACGCTTGACGAAAGGTGTGACCGAGAATTCGAATCCCAGGGGCGACTCGAATGAGGTGAGAATAAAAACTCCAAGCTATTACAAGATGGTGTGACCTCAGCTATGGGACGCCGACGCTTAGACTGGATTAAAGCTGCACCTCAGGGAAATCCAAGCCGAGTGGGAGTTTCTATGAAATCATGACAGCGAGAGCAGAGTAGAGCAGAAGTGAGCGAAGCTGTCCTCTGCTATCCTTGCCTTGTGTATATACTGTACAAGCCTGTGTGATAAGGATGTCAAAAATGAGGCAAAGGCCGGGTGATGTTGTTGTGATGCAACATTTACATCAACGTTATTTTTCATTCTATTGCTGGAAGGTCTGTTGAGCTTTTAGAAAAGCATTTCGTAAAATGGAAAAATGTGAAGGTTTCCCAGGATTAGTCTACAATCTGACTATCCTGTCTACCTCACCCAATTTCCTTCTGAGACGGAGGCCTTTGAAATAACTATTTCCTGGGGTTGTATCCTATAGGAATCCTTACTATGTCACATGGAGAATTTCATGTACTTCATCCATTCCTGAACCAGAAATATACAGAGAAGAGATACAGAATAGCTTACGGCCAAAGACCCGCAGTGTGTGTGAGACAAAATACCTCTGTTTACCTGATGTTTACAGAGTTTCCCAACTTCCCAGCTTCCCAACAAGCACTTGAATGCAGCATTGAAGCTTCAGCTAAACATGTTAGTCCATAGATCCAGGTGCACAGAAACAATCAACCTATCTTTGGCCACGCTGGGGCTGATCTATTCATTACCACATGTCAATCAGGAGAGACTCAAGAGGCTCAATGAGCAATTCAAGTTCAGGAACAACAGTATTTGAACAGTCTTAACTAAATCCATTTATGTGATTATAAGCTTGATGGCTGTCATACTCAAACTCGCTGCTTGAACACTGAGTACAATATGCTTTAGGTAGTTCGACGGTTTCAGTTGAATGTCTCATCATGCTGCTGACTGCACTCCCTCACATGCACTGATATCCATGCGCGGCTGGACGGGCCAGCAGAACGTCAAACACCGAAGCTCAGATTGCAGCGCAGACGGAGTGTGACGTCATGCTCTGCTCAGGACGCCATTGCTCCACTAGATCTGCACATGCGCAATAGACGCTCGCTGTTATATTAATGATATAAATCTCATTTACAAAAGCCTTCAACCAGGGCGTTGACACATGATAAAATGTTATTAAATTTCAAGGCTGATTTCTTTTGTTCTGGAATTCACCTTAAATCCGGGAGTCGCTGTGGACTGTTTATCAATGATACTACTAGATAACATTAACTTTCCGGTCACTGGTATGTGCAGTTTGCCTTTAGCGGGTCAGTCTGAGGCATTGTAATGGTATTTAATGATAACACCATTTAAAGGACTGATAACATCAGAAACGGGTGCTTTTTTTTTTTCGCCTTTCCATTGAAGCCGTCTACGCCTGGTACGGATTTCCCCCTCACATCCAGCTGGAGTGCTGGTGCACACACTGCTGTGCGCCTGTCAGCTATAGTGAGTTTGTTGGCTCCTCTTGGTCCCAGATGACCCATTTACACAGTGGCCCTGCCAGCAGGACCCGGGCCAACCTATTCTACAAGCCCTGACAGACAAAAAAAGAGTCCTTGACCCAGAGCACTAAAACTATATCCACTAAGACAAAGGGCCAGATGACGCAGGAGACACTGATCTTAAAGTACAGTAATATGTGAGTTTAAGATGTGAAGATACAACCTGTATGACTCAAACTGTACATGTAGTCTTCATCAAGGTGTCACTAAAGGTTGTAATGTGAATGTTATTGTAATTTAGCATTACAAAACCTTGTTTCCTTTCATGGGGATTTAATTTGATGCTCAAAGAGAATATGCCACATGAATAACACACTTCGTAAAGAAGCGCAATGTGCTTTGGATTAACATAACGAGTGAGTCTATACTGCCCTTTCTTCAACATATTTGTTTAGTACAGCATGAAACAGATGTGGAAACAGATGAGGATCCCACCTGTCGTATTCAATGAAGAATTTTTAAATGAATGTGTGTTTTTAGGGGAAGAAAACCGATAATCTCACTCCTCTACATAGTTTAGTCCGTCCAGCTGTGCAGCGTCCATACAGAAAGTCACGTTAAAGGGTGTCACATTTTTGTCTCTTTTTCTTGCAGCTGAGAGTGATTAGGTAATCCTGCTGTCCCATTGTTAAGTCAGCTGAAGGGGGTGGGGGGGGGAGGGGGGGCATGCCGGGGCGTGGTTAAGACTGCAAACAGTTGACATCAGGACTCTGAGAAACAAGATTACTACGACACCATATCAGTATCACTGAGGTAGACCTCAACACCACAGCGAGCGACACCCCCCCCCCCCCCCCCCCCCCCCACCACAAACCCACAC
>CAAKHC010015618.1:0-13457 GCA_901007825.1 Macroramphosus scolopax | reverse complement strand
GGGGTGGGGGCGGGGGGGTGGAGGGGGGGGGGGGGGGAGGGGGGGGGGGGGGGGGGTGGGGGGGGGGGGGGGGGGGGGGGGGGGGGGGGGGGGGGGGGCCGAGGGAGAGACGGGAATAAAACGAGATTTTTGAAAGCTCCACAATTAAATCTCATCTCTTTGATATCCCGGTCCAGGCTTGGCTACTTCATTCAAGCCTTCTGCTCCCTGTCGGCTTATTATCTGATCTGGAAGGGAAGTGAAGTTTACTCTGCTGATAGCTGCCCTGAATGATGCTGCCTGCGCACAACCGACGGCTCTGATGACCTCAGTGACCATTGAGAACACACACACACACACACACACACACACACACACATGCACACACCCACAGCTGTAGTGACTGCTCCATTGAGAAACACTGCAAAGCATCAGCTCCCTAGAGATAGTGGCAGTTAAAGGTTCAGTCCGTCTCTTGTGCTCGCTCCTCGCCACATGTTGCCGCCGAGCCGAACGGCCATTCGGCAAGAAACCTGAAACAGTTGTTCCTGGTTGCAGGTGAAGTGTGTCTGCAACAACTGTACAGTGACTATGACAGCACATTAAAGGGTAAATGTCCCACTTAAAGTTATAGTCGCTGCACATGAAAACAGCCTATGGGGCCGTTTCTCCCGACTGTTTTTACTTAGCTGTGACCCCTGTGCTGTAAAGACGTTTTATGGAGAGTTCTGGGAAAAGGCACTAATTGACAGAGAAGAGATGTTTTTAAAGGGGTTTTTCGCAAACAGCTGCCCGTGTGCTTCATGGAGAAAGAATTCCCAAATACTAAGAGGAGCGTAAGAAGGAAACGAGCTCCTGTTTAAATCCAAGCAGATTTGGGAGCTCATACAGGTAGTTAGACATAATTCGTTCATTACAATCAGCCATTTCAAACATTTCAGTGACCCCGAAGATCATACAAGATGAGATCTATTATACTGGGGAACAAATGCTCACCGGAGCAGAGTGCTGGGGAGCCCATGTGTGTTTGGAAGTTTTACTTCATGATTTTGATAAAACATTTACGAGGCAGCGGTGATAAAAGTCGGCCTGGCATTTTAGGAAATGATGTTCTCCTTACAAATGATCATGAGTATTTGCATCACCACAGGCCCACGCAGGTAATGACTATAATGACAGAGGCGCAGCGCTCGTTGGGCGATTCTTCTCAGCGAGGATCCTGCACGCAAACATCCCCGTCACTTTATTTTCTCAGGCACTGCCGGGGTTTCATGAGTCTTTAGTTTTAGGAATGCACCTGCAAAATTCAAGTGAGCCTATTTAATTAATGTCGGCGCTTAAGGATTGTACACAACAAATGAGCTGTAAAGTCATGTGCCAGCTGCCAGCGTTTAGCACCACATAAGGTCACGCAGGGCAGGAAGCATCCACCGAACGCCTGCAGTGATGTGGCGCGGTGGTCAGCGCTGTGACGACATGAATGCCACTGGAGTGCAACTCAGGACAGAGATGCTAGTGATTTGTATGCATTGCTAAGAAGAGCTAAGCGACCTCACAACACGTGTTCAGTCATACAAAAATACTCTAAGTACTATAATGTGTGTCTGAAATATTTTCTCCGGCCTGACTTGAATTCTAAAATATTGCCATAAATCACGCCTCTTAAAATCAGACTTTCAAAAAGAAAAGAGAAAATGTGCTCTTTGATCTATGAACTTGAAGCAGCTTTCTAGTCTCAAACTCTGCACATTCATCATCCTACACAGTGAAGATCAAATATTCAACCGTAGGATCAAGAAGACAACCACCTCTCTGACTAATAAATCATAATAATAATTGATACCGAATCTTACATAACTGATGTGAAGTCCTATCACTTGCTCCTGGATGATGTATTAAGATTGATGTTCTTTGTTATTGCTTCAAATTTAATCTGAAACTCGCTCCCATTCGGTCATCGGCCGCTGTCGTAGAAACTCTGTGATGGCTACGTTGTTATCGTCAAGAACAAGACTACCACTAGTTGGAAATGTTTTCTTCGTCTTTCAGACACCGAGTGTTTGGGAACTGGTCCTATCTTATCTTGGAGATAACAGGCTGTTCAGACGATTCGTCGTCCTGTAACTCCGGTGGATTTGCCTGTTTAGAAAAAGGTTGCAAGATGTGTATTCTGTCTGCTGTGTGTGTGTGCGTGCGCGTGTGTGTGTAGTGCTGGGGGGTGGGTGGGGGGGGTGTATGAATGGGGCAGGAGGCAGACTGCATAGCCCACTCTTTGATCCTCCCCATAACAAAAGCACCTATAAAGGCTTCCATACTGGCTGTAGCATTGTCCCACTGAGGAGACTATAGCTCATAAAATCATTACCATTATCCCCACACAATACGTTTTCCAGCACCTACTTAAGACCTCGAATCACTACTGTATATGGCTGCACTGCTTGCCAGTTTGCATTTTGTCACTCTGTGATCCCATGAACTACTAAATACACAACCATGCCCAGATTATCTCACTAGTGGCCCCAGGGCAGGCATTTCCTATATGGGCCCCACCTCACTGTCATGGTCACCGTTCTGCTCTGCACACTGCAATAGCCCACCCCTCTAAAAACCACGTTAACCCACAACTATTGAAAGTAAGTAAGAATAAGAGAAGACGCACCTTTTAAACACACCTATAATTCTCATTACTGAGTAGCGTACTTAATTACTCAGGCCCTGTATGGTCGTGGGCTCCCCTGTATGGACGCCCCATTTCCGCCACTGCGATGAAAAATATAGATCCTGTAAGTTATTATAAGGAGGATTTTTTTTTTAAAGATAATGGCTTAGTACTTCAAAATAATAAGTTAGAATTATGAAATAATGTCAACTTTGTCAATATAATCACTTTTATCTCAAAATAAAGAGTTTTCAACACAGCGAGGTATCTGAAAATAATTACTTACTATCTCAAAAATAATGGGAATAATAATGAGAAAATATGACGAGACACTAACTCGTTACTTATTATTATTATTATTTTTGAGAAAGCATTTCCTCGTGTTCTGATAGTAATTCATTATAAGTTCATTTTATATTAAGAAGCAAAGTGATCATTATAAATAATAAGTTAGTATTCTGAGAAAGTTCTCATTATTTTAAGATACCAAGTCATTATTTCTGCTATGGCGTCTCTTTATAATAACTTAAAGGATCTTTATTTTCATCACAGTAGCGGGAACGCGCGTCCATCGAGCTGTGTCGGGCTGCTGGTAATTAAAAGAACAATTAAGACACCTATGATGAGCCCTGTTTCCATCATCCTGTGATCCAGTGCTGAACGGGAGTGGCTAGTCCAGTGTACCTTGTCTGCCTGCGCCCGCCCCTCGCTGGGGGAGAGTGCTGGTCCACAGGCTCGCAGCAGAGACCGTTGCAGTAGACGGAGCAGCCCACCCCTCTCTGCAGTATGAACGTTCGCCAGGGAATTCGCGAAGCGCTCACGTCCCAGCAGTGTACCTCACCGACCAGAGACCATCTACTGAAGAGTCGAGGATCCTAAAATTGGATGTGGCAGGCGGACCAGAGGCGGAAAGGCCGGAGTGACCGGAGGAATACAGTATTACTACAGGAGTACAGGCTGCCGCTCTCCTCTGAACGTGGACAATCATGCATGTGCTCTTCTGGGGCTTGGGGTTCCTACTATTCCCTGATTTCTTGAATGTAGTCGCATCTACAGGGAGATTGCTTTTGAATTCAAGCGCAGGTAAAGAATGTGGCTGTGACATCCCCCCTCATTTTAATACAGGGGGTAGAGAATGAATGAGTTTTGAATTCAGCCAAGCACATGACTTGCAGCTCTGCTGAACAACTGAAAATCACTGTCTTGCACTGTTGTTTTCTTCAGGAACGGACACATTGATATCTGAATCACACTGATGATGATGAACACGTCTTTGATTTGTTTTGTTTACAGGACTTTAGGGCTAATCCTGATCAAACTTGTGCATTTGTTTCCCAGTAAAACAGGAGATCGGCGCGTATGAGATTGTAACGCCGGTGCGAGTGAATGAAGCCGGCGACAAGTTTCCAACCAGTGTGCACTTCAAGAGGAAAAGACGAAGTTTGGACGAGAGCACCGGCAATACGACGGATCATTGGGCCTCGCCAAATATCCACTACAGGATATCTGCTTTCGGACAGAACTATCACCTCAATCTCACGCTGGATTCGGGATTTATCGCACCTCTGTACACTGTGACAATACTTGGAGTACCCAGAGGAGATAACATAACGGGTTTTGCAACCGATGGGGAGGAGGAGGAGGAGGAGGAGAACACGGAGTTAAGGCACTGCTTCTATAAAGGACTTGTAAATGCAAAAGCAGAGCACGCCGCGGTCATCAGCTTGTGCTCCGGTCTGGTGAGTTTTTACGCACGGAGACTCCGTGCACGTGATAGCTTTACGAGGGTGTTTTACTTTTTCCGCCATGCGTTTCTAAGGCAAAGTTATTGCCCTCACAAGGCTTTGAGATCTGCCTCACTGTTGACCAAGAAAAAAAAAGTATATGTGGAACTTTTGCGCAAACGTTCTGCGCCCTTTCAAAACAAGGCGTGAAACCTACTATGGTGCATTAACATAATTCTATAACATGTGAAAAAAGCAACTACCTGTAAATGTTTGGCAGCATGCATTCAATTAAGTGAGACATTTCCAATGACATTGTTAAAGGAGAATGATCAGACTGCATGGGTTGTAAAAACCTTTATTAGAATCTGTGACAGGCTGCTCCCAAACTAATATCTCAAAATGAAACACTGTATTTACATGTACTACATTAACAAGTAGTACATGCTCATGACAAGATGAATGGATATTGCTCTATATCTTACTATAGCCTCTCTCTGGTCTCCCTGTAGTCAATGACGTGTTGAGTGGCAACAATGACGTCATCATGCAACGGTCCCAGTCCCAGGCTTGCTGAAGCATGAGTTTTAGAGTGGAGTAGTGCACTGAGTTTATACATAGAAACCATAGTGAGGTTTCAGATATGAGCGAGGGGGCCAGTTTTGTCCCAAAAGACGAATCCAATGAAGTGTGTTGAGTGTTTGACAGTTATGGAGCGTATCTTATTTTATCAAGACCTCTGAGGGCGCATCATTTATAACAAGCAACAGTGCTGGAGGCAATACTTGTAGTTAGTCTTTTACATCTTGAAATAACAAAAGGGACGTTGGAGAGACATTTTGCCAACTCCCCAGGTCAATCAAAGTGCAGGTCCTGGCACTTATGAATAATGTCTGGTATAATAGAATAACAGAATGGTGTTCCCATGGTAAAGCATGCAGGAACCTTCACTGTGTCCCCTCATGGAGCAACAGTCCACCCTGCTGCACAATGCGGAACATTTTATGTTTGGCATGTATCATACAAACGCTGTATGTCTGTCATTTCTCATTATGACTTCTGACAAACCTTAATTGTGTCAGTCGTAATTCTAGGATGATTCTCCAGGTAATGAGCAACAAGCGAAAAAGTGCTTGCATCGGCATGTAGTTTATCTAGTATATCATAGACCTCCAAGTTATCCAGTCACACTACATGTGGCACCGGAATTACAAATAACAGGGCTCTGGATATGCTTGCCAAGACCACAAGTCTCACTGCTTCCCTGATAGGCATCATAGGCTTCATTGTTAACCTTTTCCTCCCGTTTTGGGACCATTCTTACATGCATGCAAATTCACTTATTTGACCTTTTCTGAAAGGTTTCAGGCCTCGGCATTGCTTTGTTCGTTAATGGTAGGTAAATGAGCCATATTCCACTATTGCTGGCTATAAATGCTTTTTAAAATAAATATACATCACATTTTACTTGCCTGACTGCTTAGTGATCAGCAAGAAGATTAACTTTAGGATATTCCTGTCGCTCTTGTGTGGTCAGATTTATCTCCGTGTTTGCAGATGGAGTCTCACTGCCATGTGTTTTTCCTTCTATTCAGCTTGGTACTTTCAGGTCTCCAGAAGGGGAGTACTTTGTGGAGCCCCTTCACAGCTATCAAGGAGAACATTATGAAGAGGAACACACAAAACCTCATATTGTGTACAGGAAGAGTGCACCCAAGAAACAGACAACTAAGGAAAACTCAGCTTGTGACACTTCAGGTACGATACATCACATGATGGGTCTGCATGCATTCGGTTTACACGGACGAGGTTCTCAAGTATACACGCACATCTAGATAACCAGAACATATGCAGACGCAACCTCAAAGCCTCTCCACATATGCTTGCAGACATAAACACAAGCCAGTAAAGCCTCACCCAGCTGGGCAGCACACGGCTGATCCTGCAGCACCTTCCATGATGTACAGAAATAACGTGCATGTACGTTGTGCTGGTGTGTATTCATGCAACACGTGTGCGAAGTTGCAAGTAGAGCGTTATCCATCTTTCTTCTGAGTGTGCATGTGTTATCAGGCCTTTGAATTAGTTCTCACAGACGTAAGCAGGCGGATTGCGTCACCACTATCAGTTGTATCACTGATTATGTAACTGAGATTATTGAGCTATTACAGTGATTGTAGCATCTTAATAACTTGTGTAATCCATCTGGTTAAAAAAAAAAAGGAAATATGTTGAGTACGGCAGGATACTTACTAATTAAATCACAAAAATGGAAAATATAAGGATTAAAGGAATTTTGTATTTTGTATATCGTATTTGTGGGCCGGTATTATCTGGATATTTTCCCGATGAGTAGCTTACAAATAGGAATATAGTGCCTAAATTAAACTGAAGGTAGGAAAGGATCTCAGTTGACAGTTCATGTCACAGCTTGCACAGTGCAGCGCCCACAGCTGCCGTACAGTAGTGAGGAAGCTTTCCAACTCTCACACAGGAAAAAATCATTTGGAAGTTCACCCTTGTATCATCCCATCTCAGTTTACCGGCTGAACTTCCTGTTGACTCTTGTGCTTCCTCTGCCTCTTCTTGATAAGAACTTTGGGACCCGCTGCCCCCGAACTCACAGTTTTAAGTTCTGTGAAAGCAAAGTGGTGACAACTTGAAGCTATCAAATAATCCCGACTAAGAAAATAAATCTGAAAATCTATCTTCGTCTGCTAGACGTGTTGCTGCAGATGCTCTGTTTGGCTGTGGGACTAAATATTTGCGTGTGTACAGTTAATTCTAAAGTATTTGTGTGTCTGTTTATAGACTGGGGGGAACATTAAATTTGACAAAGAGCCAAGAGAGATTCATCCGTTCCCATTATCATCTCGAAGGTTTTGCAATAGAGAACATCTTAATTGCGATCAGACTCATAAATCAAAGGCAGTTTTTTGAACCGGCTCCCTCTTATAAAGGTGGTGAAGCACTGCTGGTGGTCCAGACGGGAGGATGTGCATGTGCTGATGAAACAATAAGGCGGCGTTTACACTGCCTGCTAAAAGTGACCCAATTCAGATGTTTTTGCACACATGTAGCACAGATCTGATAAGTGTTTGAACGTGTAAACAGGAAAAAGCGCATGGAATCGGATCCTCTACTCTCTGATCTGTTTCAGGCCTCATTCATATGTGGATATAAACGCAATATGTATCGGATACCTGCCAGTACATCTGTCATTTAAATGAACAGATCTGATACTCCCTGTCATTCCGACTCGCACATCATTGAAAACATAGTAATGATGTATCACTAACATCCCTCTGAGGTGGCGTGACAGCAAACATTGCAGCATATGGTGAGGCTGCGATGAAGGTTCTCTTCTTCATCCCCACCTTAAGATGAGACACATGCTTTGCAGACCTCCAAAAGTGCTTTGCACAGCAATAGCTTGGACTATATCATTTGACTGGTTGTTAACCCTCCGGTTTGATGACCGAACCCTCGTGTGCACATGCAGGTTTAAGTGTTCAGCAGGTATCAGATATGGGTAACAGATGTAGAAACTGTGCATTGAGATCTGCAGTGTAAAACCTTCAGATTTTGTTGTCCTCTCATGATAAACATCAGCCTTTATTTCCGTCCTGCTGCCGCTCCGTCGTTGCACTGCCTTCTTTTGGTGTGTGCACTGCAGTTTGTTCTCCCTTTTTAATGGCCGTACGCCAGGTTTACCTAACCTGAACTCTTTTCCCTCTTCTGAGAGAGGAAGAAAGGAACTCCAGGCAGCGTTCATTTGTCCAACCCACTCTTTGAGCAACAATAAACAAAAGGGAAAGTGGCAGCAACATGTTTTAACAACACCCAGCAGCAGACCGCCAGCTCATCTCATTCATCTACAGCTTGTATGTTCCGTCATCCCTACATCTCCGTATATTTACTCAATTCCATCTTGTTCCTCTCTCTAGGACACAAACACAGACATAAGAGGCACAAGCTGAAAAGAAGACTGTTAGCAGGGGTGACCCCGGCGTCCAACGCAGCCCCCGGGGTCAGCCCCGGTATATTTAGTGATGTGGAGTCACTGAGTGCAGGCCTGACCAGTAACGCCTTGCTTAGATCGGAGATCAGCAGTGCTGGCGTGAGACCTTCAAATGATAGCAGTGGTGACTCAGGACCTCACAGGAGATCAAAGCGCTTCCTCTCCTACCCTCGCTTCGTGGAAGTCATGCTGGTGGCCGACAGCAAAATGGTGGAACATCACGGCAGCAACCTACAGCACTACATCCTCACATTAATGTCCATAGTAAGTTCTGCTCTGTTAAATGGCCTCAAGGCAGCTGTACTACATGTTTGGTTGTGGGAGGAGCTTGGCTGTGACATTGAAGTGTGTGTACATGTCAAAATATACATGCACATACAGTATACAGACATAGTAGCTGCATAGTTGCATTTGCATATTACATGTATTTACCTGCAGTGTTCTGCTGTTGGTGGTGCAAGTCAGTCTGGCATCATTTGAGGGGGGCTGTAGGAGGGAAAAGGGCAGCCCAGGGCAGGGGTAAACACCACTTTCAAAGGGCCAGGGGGAAGAGAGGGCAGCTTGAGGCAAAGCCTGTCTGGCAGCTTTGATGAATGTTAAAGAATAAGCTCAGGTATGTCACATAGACTGCATATTCTCGGCCACTTCAAATACCAGCGTTCGCAGGCGTCTGGGGCCTTCAGTCCTCAGGGGCCTTCGGTCCTCAGGGGGAGGCTGAGATGACCTATATTCTGGTCTTGGCAAAGGCTGCCTTCTCAACAGGGGCTTAGGCCATTATCAACTTGATCCTCCAATCAAGCAAATTCCCTTGTACTTGCTTGAAAGTGCAAGATGGCTGTCAATGATTGAGTTAACGTTAAAATACGTCCATGATAATATTGTCGTGTACCGTCGTAGTAAAAGTAAAAAGTTCCTTAAACTTTTCATTAAAAGTTCCTGTGTTTTCCTTTGTTTTTTCATCAGGTATCTTCCATCTACAAGGATCCCAGCATTGGCAATCTGATTAACATTGTGATTGTGAAGTTAGTCATAATAAACAACGAGCTGGTAAGAACACTAATCCCGCTTTCATCTCCACGGTTGCGTCCGTTAGCATGTTGTGTCCATACTTACATATTCTTGTTCCCTTCCCTCTATCACTTTCTGTTTTTTTGCCCAGGACGGTCCCCTCATTTCATTTAATGCACAGACCACTTTAAAGAACTTCTGCATTTGGCAGCAGAGTCAGAATATCCTGGATGATAACCATCACTCCCACCATGACACTGCCATCCTCATCACCAGGTGCAAGAAACATATATAGTATACTGTACTGTACTGTACTCCTAATAGAGTATCAAATCTGCAAGGAATCAATATTCTGTGAGGATTCATCGCACCAGATGTTTAGATCATTGGACTCCAGGTTCACTCTTTAAATATTAAGCTTAAATGAGGAGAATTCTCATTCTTTTTTAACCCATTTATCTGTTTTCGCTACAGGCAGGACATCTGCAGAGCAAGGGACAAGTGTGACACCTTGGGTGAGTGGAACTTTTTTCTTAAGTGAGCTAATTTACAACCACAAACTTCTATATGCTGTACAAGTTGGAAAAGTATTCATCAGGGAAGCTGAAAGATCCTCTTGTCGTTTAGGACTTGCAGAGTTGGGGACTGTGTGTGACCCGTACAGGAGCTGCAGCATCAGCGAAGACAACGGGCTCAGCACTGCCTTCACCATCGCCCACGAACTCGGCCATGTGTAAGTGCGACTAAGTAAGACCTGGACATTGCCCCTCTGGAAACTGTGTTGTCCAAAGTCTTGAGTCAACCGGAGCCCGGGTGGTGTTAGCCTTCCACCCCGGAGACTGTTACAGACCTCAACAGCCCCCATCACCTCCTAACAAATGCTCTTTCTTACCACTAAACAAACGGTGGGATTGTTGAATTCCATTTTTTATCCGCATCAAGCTGTGACAACATGCTCGACGACAGCTTAGCCACAGAGCGCAGTGTTATATGGTACCTGTCAGACGGGGTGCTGAGCAGCTCAGAGGGAGGGCTGCGGGGCGGTGCGGTGCTGTACCTGTCCAGCACCAACCGGGGTCATGTTTGTTCACCCTGCAGGAGCTTTAACGCTCCCTCATGCACACTGTCCTCTGCATTACATCAACATTCGTCAGCTATGTCTATTGCACAGTGGTAAATGTCTGAAAAGGCCCCTCGAGGCTAATCAAAGATCAATGTATAGAGTCATGTGCCTGAATACTTGAACTGTCTTGGTTGCTATAAAGTGAAATTTACACCATTGCTAACGAGCTCGCCCCGCACCGTCACGTCCTCTAATCCTACTTCATACTTCATACGTCACTACAGCGATACGACCCAGAGTTCTCATGTAATTCAATCTCTTTCAGGAGGTCTTCCCAAGGAAAGGTCTCATGCTCTACGTGCTTCACCCTCACTCTCATGCTAAGTTAGCATTTAATCTGTTTTACAAAAGGTGTGCACAACCCAACTTTGTGGTGATATGTTGCCCCCTGTTGGTTTGGAGTGTAAAATATGAAGCGCAGTCCAAGCAAGAAGCAGCCCAGAGGTGTGTTACAGTAATCCTGGCTCTGTTATGTTCCTATGAGCCCAGGCAGTGGTCTTACAGAGCTGTTCATCATCTGAGCCACAAACACCGCACCAAGCAGAAGTATTGCTTGGAAAAGGAATTAAAAGTACCACATGATGTCTGTTGTAGTAATGCTTTGTTTTCCCGCTGCTAGGTTCAACATGCCTCATGACGACAGCAACAAGTGTAAGGAGGACGGGGTTAAGATTCAGCAACACGTGATGGCTCCCACGCTTAACTACAACACAAACCCTTGGATGTGGTCCAAGTGCAGCAGGAAGTACATCACAGAGTTCCTCGAGTATGTTGTACTCTTTTCTTTAACGTTGTTTTAAACTTGCAAACAGTTGATGTCTTCTTCCATTATCAAGCCCAGTAGTACTACTTCAGTAGGATTTCTATTTTATGTTTTCTAAGCTTGACAGAAAGTCTGTGACAGATGCACGACTAGTTTTCCTAAACATATAAGCACACAGACAGCAGGCTCGGTGCAGTGTACTGGTGTTTTTTTTGCTTTTGGAGGTTGCAGCCAACATTATGCTTTATGAACACTGACAACACTGTCACCACTTCTCAAGCCTCTACAAACAAACGAAAACGACGAGGGAGCTTTTAAGGAAAAAAGTAAACGGGAAAGTGTCTGGCAACTACCCAGAATCCCTTGTCCAACCCCCAACCATCCACAGCCGTCTATCCCCCACACAACATATCTTAATATCAAGGACGAGCTGTCAGTACAGTAGTGGTGCTATAAATGTACAGAGACATCACCAACCCGGCTGTACTGAGTGTGCTTTCTGTCTGTTTGTGTCTTTTGTTTATCCATCTTTTTTCTTTAAGTCATTTTATTTTTATTTCTTAATAGCACAGGATATGGTGAGTGCTTGCTGGACGAACCCATTTCCAGGCCGTACGGCCTCTCGCAGCAGCTGCCTGGAAGGATATACAATGTCAATAAACAGTGTGAATTGATATTTGGGCCAGGAACACAGGTGTGCCCTTATATGGTAAGTGGAGCCGGCGTGCAGATCTAAACTGTCGTACACGCGGGCGTGTGAGGGGGAAACCTCTTGTGTTATTAACGTGGACTGCTGCAGTCGTCAGCTAAATTTAAACCTTTTCAAGTCACTCGCTGTATTGGATAATTCTGCACTTGTGCAATACATATTTACATCGTCTGGATGTCAGGAAAAGTTTACATTTAACAAACTGTTAATGCATCATAGATAATAAACCCTACACATTTCCATATAACTTAATTTAAACAATAATATGAGGGGAAGCCGTGGCGCTATCAGACTGTTATCATCTCAGCATTCATCCCACATCCTTTTGTTATTATTTGACTGAGTTGTGCAGAAATGTTTGCCAACACTACAGCATGTCTTATCACCTGGGAGCACTGTGGAATATTTTTCTTGGCTCATATCTTCCACCCAGACAGAAAGGTCACACAAGTCAGTCGGCTGAGAAGCACCTGGCAGACGTGATGGCTGATCCAGCAAATTGTTATGAGTGACCCCTCTGACATAATGTCAGATAATGTGTGATAAATTGGCCGCCTGCTAAATGTAGAGCTCTCCGCTGAGGCTAGTTAGCTTGACTTTTTAATGTTTTTTCTGGAATCTCAGGCCTAATACTGTGTGTGTGTTTGTGTGTGTGTGTGCGTGTCTTAGACCCAGTGTCGGAGACTGTGGTGCACCAGTCCAGAGGGCGCACAGCGGGGCTGCAGGACTCAGCACATGCCGTGGGCAGATGGCACGGACTGCTCCCCTGGAAAGGTAAGGTCCCATGTGGAATAAAAACGTTTGGAGGGAGGCATGAAGATTAGGAAGTAAAAGTAAAGGAAAAAGATGTTGTAAACGTCGGAAATTCATTGTATTGTGTCACAGGGTTTCTACAACTTCGACAACTCACGTTGAAATGTTTATTAAAGCAGCAGAACATGGTGACAGTTTGTCGTCTGACCTCATCACTTGTGCATGTGTGAGCCTAGAGGTGGATTCAGGGGCGGCGGTGGGGCCGAGAGGCAGTGATGCTGATACAGGGCAGAGACACTGACAGGCAGAGGGAGAGATGGGAAATCCCTGTGGTTTAAATAGACCGCCTAATTGGGAGACTGTGATTGGTAGATGACGTGGACAGGGGTGTGACACATCTACAGAGCTGTGCAGCTGGAGCTGACTGCAGAGTTTTTAATCCCTAATAACGGTATTGATCCAGTATCAGTCCGGCTCTAACTTGTAATGATACAGAAATACTTCCAGAAATACCTATTTCTTATGTAATTTCCCACATGAAGCCATAAAGCTTCCACACGCCATAGACACAAAGATAGACACACACACACACACACACACATGTTAAACCTTTCCGTGTTTGTCCATCCCCTGCCGTGCCAGAGACAAGCACACTAAATACCCAAACTGGAGTCTTCGGATCCTCTTTTGTCCGATTGGTTTGCAGAATAATTTCTAC
>CAAKHC010015615.1:22928-50844 GCA_901007825.1 Macroramphosus scolopax | reverse complement strand
TGACGCTAAATAAATTGTTGCACGAAGACTTTAAAGATCAATTTTCTGCAGACGCTGCTACATTCAAAATGCAAAAAGCTGCACGATGATAACGGGTTAACTGCTATCGTAAGAAAGTATCTTATGACTTGCGACCATCAGCCGGATTGCTGTAAAATGGCGGGCGCTGTACTGAGTAGGTTGGAGGCCAAGCCACCGGAGACGCGCTGGTCTTTCATCCTGTGCATCAGAACGTGCCTCCATGTCAGCGCTGTAACGGAGCGACGGTGATCACTACTGACAAGCTACAGTACAGCCGAGCTGCAGCAGTTTGTTGCAGTCTTACACCACATCTCTCTGAAAGCTCTGCTGCTATTCACTAAATGTTACCTGAGATGATTCAAGGACAAACAAGCTGCAAACGACACGGAATAATGCAAAAAAGAAAAACTAAAAGACGCCATCGGGGCCGGTGAATAATTTAGAAGAGCTGCTTTCATGAATTTGAAAAACGTCGGATTCGCCTCGTACTCGAGTTCGGTGTCTTTGACGTCTTCGGCGTCTTAAATTCACTTGAAACAAGAAACACTTAAATGCTATTGTCTTTCCCCGGCTCGTTATTTGCCCGCAGTTATCTTGGAGTCTTGTTGTACAACACCAAGCAGCAGAGGAGATGAATGGAGTCGAGGAAATGAGGAAACATTAAGAGTTGTTTATTGAGTTAATCGAGTTTTCCCCAAACCTGCTATAAACACAGACAATTCTCAACTTCCCTTATTATATAACTAATTTGCATTCTTCTAATGGCAGTATTGTTGAAGTGAACCCATGAATTCTCTAAATTCTTCCGCCTCTTGTAAAAGTGCTCCTTGGATAATGTTTTGCAGTATATGCAAAGCGTGTGTAGGTGGAGTGTTAGCAGTGTTTTTTTTCTTTTACTGCTGTGCAGAGAAATATTAAAGTTTATTCTCCTCAGTCTCCGACAGCCACCGGCCCCGTCTGTGCAGCGCCGCTATAGATGTTGTTTTATGCTTGTGGGCCGTATCTGAGTTGTGTTCTCAGATTAGGGCTAATCCAACGAGTGTTGCCCCGCTGTTTGAGTATAATGAGTGTCTGCGGGGGGTAACCCACTGGAAGGAGATGTGTGCTTTAACAAAGCTGTAATCTGAAGAGAGGGAACTCCAGCCAACACCGCCTGAGGGGAAACACCTACTCAGGCTCCGGTCCCTACGTGCCCTCTGCGTTCTACGCGGCTGGTCAACTGAGATGAATTGCACAACAACGCGGAGTGTAATGTGGATACGAAACAGTTAAGCGCAATAACACGGAGATCATTTGGAACGTGCGCCTCGGGTTTCGCCTCGGAACAAATATTAACTGTGAAGTAATTGTTCCCAACAAGCCTCATCAGCAGGACGAGTGCAGTTTATTAAAGGCGGACCAGCTGGGACGCTCGGAAAGAGTCGCTGTTCAAACACAACGTTGGAAAATTGTAAACATTTCATAACTTTGACGTGCTGTTAATGTGAGCGTGTGAAGAAGCGGAGCCGCTGTTACCTTCCACAGTATCAAGAGATGTTGCATGTTTAGCTTGAATTATTTTTAATGTCTCACCTCGGGCGGCTGCAGAAGGATGAACGCGGTGGACATAACGAGAGCAACACTATTAGAGTTTATCACAACAGCTCCGCTGCACCATCGTTGACCTCAGACTGTGGCCCCGGTGCGTCGGAGCCGGCGTGAACGGACACAATGAAACACAGCTTTTAGTAAAAGGAGATTTAAACTAGAGATGACATTTGGATTTGACTTCAACAAATTCAAATCAAACGACCCAATTAAATCTTTTCTTGCTGTTTTTTCTCCTCATGTTTGTGGAACGACTGTTTAATTACATTTCTGAAGACCTATTAGTGAATATTGTATCAGAGAAGATTTGAATTTTTAATTCAGGTTTTGTCCTAAATCATCGTTTTAACATTTTACTTGCTAAAGTTAAGACTGTTAAGGAACGAACCCGTTTGAATTACAGTTTCCTCAAAGGTCAAACGTGCAGCATTCTCATGTGGAAGTTACTGGTTATAAGACCAGGACTGATTTATTCCCCCAAACAGTTCTCCTGCCCTTTGAAGCCACACATGAAACATCGTACGGGTACAAAGGAAGCCGGGTTGGAGATGTAACTGCATGTGACATGTTTTTAGTATATCAATTTTTTTCGGAACGTGTTGCCGTTCCAGAAGCTTCAGGAAGTCTTCAGTATGTCTGCAGACCTGATCAGTCCTCTCATGCTGATGACTTGTCTCTGTCATCAGTACTGATGCAAACTGAGCTGCAGACTTTTAACCTTTCCAAGTGTTTCTGCTCAGGCTTTGATTATAAATAGAGTTAATCTAGTGAAATGATTATGCATATCAAAATCCCTGTTGGATGCATGAATTGAATACAAATTATAAAGATGCTGAACGTGGTTGTGCAGTTTTTGATCCAATGTTGTTGGATGGGTTTGCTTCTCACAGTCTGGACACATCAGCTCAGTGCAGAGAAGGCAAAGAATCAAGTATGATTTGTATTTATAAATACACAAGAAGATTATCTATGTGTGGAAATATTTCTTTAGTGTTTGTTTCCCAGTGCGTGCTGGCACATCTGCAGCCAATCCGCGGCTCAGTTAATGCAAAACCAGAATGAGCACGCGTGAAAAATTGTTATCGGTGTACTTGGAGAATCGCAACACAACCTGTGCCTCTGCTGAATGTCCCTGCCCAGTCGGGTGTCTGCATCGTCCAGATATTTCCACAACATCCCCGTACGTCCTGTCCAGCTGACACGCTCAGCAGCTGCTGCAGGATGCAGTGACTGTCCGTTACCTGGAACAACAGCTGAGGGATGTTGGCTGTGTGATCTGACTCGGCGAATCATCATTCAGAAGAAGACACGGCTTCGCCGTCCAGCTTGTGTCTGGGAAACATTGAATTCGCTGAGTGTCTGTCAGTCAGCACATTCACAGGATGTGTTGGCAGCCGGCGTCCCTCTTACTGTAGTAATCCTGTCTCAGTTGACTGTCTTGTTTAAAACATTAAGTGGAACCAGACCTCCTTAACCGCATCCTTAACAAAGTGTTGGGACAGCAGCTGCAGTGTCCTCTCTAGGTGGGACAGGGCAGGCGTCTCCTCTCCTTTAGTATCGCTGGAGGCACTGCTCTTTAGAAAGCTATAGAAGAATAACCTTGAATCAGAAATCTTATCTTCGCTCACTAATTGGCTCAAAGGTTTGATTTCTTTAATGTGTGGTGTCGCCTTTCCAGTCAAGGACAGCAGCTCGTCTCCGTTGCTCCTCCTCAAGAACGAGATTTAAGAATTCACTCTGTGGGCTCCGCTCACAGGTTCATCCATGCGTCAGCAGGTTTTATGACACCACAGTCTAGTAGATACCCTGGAAGCCGTAAAAAGCCCGTAGTTTCTGTGGGGACGTGAAGCGGCATTAGAGCTGCTGCTGCTACTTGTTAAGTTTAACGAGGAACCGGAGAGACGCGGAGACGGGGAGGGAGAAAGGAAGAGAGTGAGATACCAACAGTTCCCGAGCTGGGAAGCAGAAGTAAAGATAGTTCATGTAATCGAAGGATAAATTTAAAGGATCAATCCTCAGTTTTTTATGAAGGTTTTCTTTATTCTTGCACCAGGAAACACACACACTATTTCACACACTGTGACACAGACAGGCAGCTTCATACACCAATGAAGGAAATGACCTGCTGATGCTGATGTGATGGGCTCAGAGAGCATCTGATGACCATGATGAGACAGCTATATCCTGTAGGTCGCTCCCCGTCCTGCCCACCAGCCGTGTTATCATGCACATTAATCCTCTTGTCCCTCACTTATGTCACAGCGCTCTTAAATATTCATAAATCCCAAGGGGAGCTTTAACATACAAAACAGCCATTAATAAGAGAATCATGGCCCAAGGAAAGATCCAGGACATGACCCAGGCAGGAACCAATAAATTCTACCACAGGAACTCAGGGCCCTTTAAATTCTCCTTTCTGCAGATTCTTTTAGAGCCGTTGGGCCCCATAATGTGACTTTCTCTACTTACAGATATTAATCATGCAGAGAAAGCCAGTGTTAGTATTCCGAGCAGACGTGCACAGGGCCAGCGGTGCAAAAATAAAGCTCCGCTTCGTCTCCGTGATAAAATAAATGATACGTATCTTCATTGCTGACCATGATCGGGGGGAATTTATTGTAGTGTTTACTGCGTCTTGATTTCATCGGTCCTTCAGGAGGGGGGTCTGCCCAGTTAACCTTGACGAACACAAACTACGGCTGCCGTGTTGACAAGAGCGCTGGTTGATGTTGCATCGGCTCGGGGAATTTAATCTTATGCCTGTTTTAATCAGCATGAGCTGAATGTCGTCTGCTGCGGAAGAAAACCTATAATTAAATGATGATCTGTGTAGCGTTAAAGAATGTTTTCCTGAAAGGAGACACTGTGAAGCACGCTGAGTCCAACACTTAATATGCAATCATCTATTCCGAGGGAGGTTTATTTAATAATTTAGGAGTGACCCGCCGTGTCCTTGAAATAAATATCACACGACGGTTCAGCGGTCCCGGGAAGACTTTCTTCTTGTAATACCAAACAGCTTCCACCGTTGTATTTGTATGGACGTCCATATTTAGTTTCATCCCGGCCTTTCAATGCACTCAAGGTCAGACTTTAACTAACAGATATTGACAGCAGACAGGATGAGATTACGTAATTGGAGGGATTGGAAGGATGCAATGACTGAAAGAACAGTTTGTGAGAATATGTACTGCAGGAAAACCTGGGACCGTTTTTGGCTTCATGCACAAGTGCCGTAAGTATAGTTGGTTTGTTGCTACTCGGCAGATATATATTAATTCACATGTATGTATTAATGAGAGACTTTTCAGGACGTTTCTTTTTCAGTCCATGTTTGTTCACAGCTTCGATTCACGTCAAAGTTATAACGTAAAAAAGAAGATCCAGCTGTTATTGCCTTTATTTCTGATTGATTTAACCAGGCAAACCCTGCAAACAGTGGAGAGCAGTGCTCGCTGCACCGAGTGGCATTGAGCTCGCTGCAGAGGACGAAGCCAAACTAGGACAAAACTAAAACACTTTAACGTGTATTTTGTCCTGCTAATCTAAAATAATGCACATTATAGTGAACTACAGAGTTGATAGGATGGCTGTTATGTATCGTAGTTCATTAACAATTATTACTAAAGCATCAATTTGTTAACACGTGTTTCCCAAATATTAGCAAGACATCTGCACCACATGCGTCTGGATTTAGATAATAACATCATTAAACGTCGATTCGTGAGTTTACAATGTAAGTTCTACATCTTGTGTGCCGCAGCCCGGCTGAGCACATTGTACATTTGCATACTCATGTTCCAGGGTATTTGTCCATGAAGAACTGCGGCCAGTGTACTGATTCCCCCATTATTTCTAGATGATTACCCAAGCAGTTGCATTTAGACCAAGGAGAAGTGAAGGGCGCCGGGCAGCCGAGCCCGGCCCTGGGGAGCACACATCCCACATGGCATCCGTTTATTCAGATAGCCACTGCATCACACGGAAGATTAATGCCATCATGAATTAAATCCCATTTCAACCTTACGTAAAGGAATTGCAACCTTCTAATTTTCTTTTGACCTTGCTATTTTTAACTTGGCCCTCAACTTTGTTTGAAAGGCGTTCTTCCTCCCTGACTTGAGGAAGAGCCGGACTCCTTTCCCCCTGACCTGAACCTGTGTTCTGTCTCTGTCGCCAGTCTGCTCTCAGTTCTCCCGAGGAGTTTACGCCATCTTCGGCTTCTACGACAGGAAGTCCATGAACACGCTGACCTCCTTCTGCGGGGCGCTGCACACCTCCTTCATCACGCCCAGCTTCCCGATCGACACTGACGTGCAGTTCGTCATCCAGATGCGACCCGGCCTGCGCGGGGCAGTTCTCAGTCTCCTCGGCCATTACAAGTGGGAGAAGTTTGTCTACCTTTACGACACCGACAGAGGTAAGAGCAGCCCTCCGGGGACGTGAAGCCTTTGCAAACACGTGAGGAAGATGAGCAGTGCACAGAAAGCAGACATGTTATTACAGTGTTCATGATCAGTCTTTAATATGTAAATCCCCAATCATCACTCTAAGTCCTCTGATACATTTCAATCTATGCTAGTAATGATGCTAAATTGCTTCTCTATGTGGCTTAATGCTCCTCAGAAAGGCATCAATAGCTCCCTCCATCCGAGGAGTGAGTCATTCACAGGTGCTACCACTGCAGCACAGCCCCAGCCTCTAATCCTCGGCACTCTCTGATTATCATTCAGCTCTAATTGGATTATATGAAGAGAGAGCACAACATACTCTAACTTTTGCATGCCTTGCTCCCTCCATGTAGGCCAACTATTTACAGACTTGGGTCTTGGTAGTCCTCTGAGGGTCAGCATCTGGAGACGCTGCCCAAAGAGCACAACTCTCTCTCTCCGTGTTTGTCCACAAATAGGCCACGCTACAGAAATACACCGCCCGACGCGATGCCCTTTGAGTCACATTACTTTTTATTTCCGGTGGATCTTTGGATGTAGAGATTTTTTTCCAGGTGCGGCCGCTTGCTGGTAAATGTGCCAAACTGCTCACAGCTGTGCATTCCAAGTATTTTTAAACTGACATAGAGCATTTCTAGGACAAGAGCTCTCGTTTTCTCTACTTCCCCCGCCTCACTTTACATATCTCCTCTTCAGGTGGGAGTCTAATCTACGGCTCGCTCATGAAACAGATTCTCACTGAGCCTTTTTTTTTATTTTATTGTTACTTTTTTCAAGTTTAAAAACTGCTTTTTTTACACAAATGTGTCTTCAAACTCTTTTCCACCCTCATAACATGACAGCAACACTTCCGTAATTGAGACGTGTGTGCTGAGCATCAGGTCCGACCTCATTAAGGAAATCGTTATTGCTCTCAAATTCGGGGGACTTCAGCTTCCTTGATCTGGCCGCTGTGTCTGTGTTTCTGTGGCAGATGCAGAAGCTGATGATTAGTTCGCTGGCGTGGTTGAGACAGATGATTAAGGAGTTTATAGCCTCTCTCGGGCACGATCCCCCTCCTCAGAAGTGCATCCTGATTGGGCCCTCGTAGCTCTGCTTGACTTTGTTAGCCTCTTTCACCTGCTGCGTGGAGTCTGACGGGCAACCATCTGTAACGCTCTGCAGCGAGACACAGTGTAAACACTGTAGTTGAGGACGGATTCCCACATGCTGCACAGCTTGTGTTTACTGAGAGGCAAACTAGCCCTCCTATTTTGGCTGCCGGTCCGTGTCCGCTCCTCCCTGTCAAGGCTTTGGAGCGATATCGCCACCACTCATCCAAATGTCAGTTTAATTTTCATTACGGCGAGAGGGCTCCATCAGGGGCTGGAGAGGGACTGCAGAGGGCTCCGCCTGCACGAGTGTGTGTTGTTAGCTTGTGAGAGACTTTAATTTAACAATTAGATCTGTAATGTCGGTCCCTTGCCACGTCTGAACGGAGTCTTTCATCTGAACAAAAGCAAGTTCATCTTGAATTTGGACTGAAAAGGGGAAAATAATCATTAAACGTAACTGTCGATCCCTCGCGGTGGATGCTGGCGAAGTGGACTGTCTTCCCTTTCATCAAACACCATAAAGGGATTTTTTTGCTCTCAACGCCTGAAGGCATCGCTGCCATCCAAACTATATGTGTATAATAGGTTGATTGTAATAGGAAACACAGAGAGATGACACTTAATGTGCCACGAATTTTGTATTTCCAACTGGAAACCACATCAAATAGCTTCGACTGTACTTTCATGTTGGTGGTTGCATCCCTGTGACGGCGGCGTTGTGCTGATCTAAACCGAACCGCCGAACTGACATATCAGTAATGATTCCTAAATAATGAGTTTGCTTCCCTCGGCCGAGTCTGTTACTGCTTCACACTCTCCCACGTGTTGTCAGAAGAATTGATTGTTTGATAAACATAATCTCTGAGGGGGGAAACTGAGGCCGCCGCTGAGGCACGGAACAAAAAGGAAATCGACTTTACCCCTTTTACACATGTGGGCCGATGAAGACGCGTTCGTCGCCTCACATTCTCCTCACAGGCTGTGAAACGTCCTCGTTAAACAGCCTTAATAGCCGCCGGCAGAAGAGACCTCTTGAACCGAGGAACATCTGGACATTAACCAGCTGGCCGCTGAGGCAGAACCACACCAGGTTTACTCACGTTTAGCTTACTTACTGCTAATTGCGTTTAATGCTTAACCACTTGACTCGGAGAATAAACTAATGAATCGAAGCCGCTGTTGGTTGCGAGGTCGGCGTCTAAATGTGAGCTGCATCTCTTGTAATGACCTACGCAGGCCGGCTTCAAGACAACAGAGTTTGTATTAATGCTAAGTGAAGCGCTGTCCAACCGTCTTGGAATATAAGACAGAAAAAAAAAACATTTCCTGAAGATACGAAGGTCCCGACAGATGAAATCACTTCTTCTAATGTGTGTCTTGGGGTGATTTCAAGACTCATTGTTCTCCAGAGAGGTGCTGCATGTTGTTCGATTCTTAAGTTCGCAGCTCCGTCTCAGTCCTGCAGGGATTATGACTAATGGCTACTTATTATTGAGCTTTCTGTTCCTAAAGTCTAACAGCTGCAGTCTTACATTCGACAGGAATGACATGATGCATAAATTTAGCATTAACGTGTTGACATCGCGCTGTGACATGTAATCTAAGCTGTCACATGGACCTCCTCCTGATTCATTTACTTTACAGAAACTAGACTTTAATTTCTTTGTGTTGCCGTCAGAATGAAATACTTCAATCTCCCAACCTGAGCTGCATTTTTTCCCTTGTGTTCTCCGCTTCTTAGAAACGGGGATGGTGGAAGGATGAATGTGCGGTTGGTTTTTGATTCTGCTAGGAAACGTCTGTGATTAATTGCGAGCTTCTAAAGAGCTGCACTCAGCAGCGAGGTGCACCGGCTCATTAACAGAGAGTGGGAGAGGGAGAGAGAGAGAGAGAGAGAGAGAGAGAGAGCAGCTGTTCCCCTCTGTGAACACCTCACTGCTCCTTCACTTGGAGACGGACACATATCAATAGGCTCTAACCCGGGTCCTGATATTGGGCCCGAGGCAGAGATTCATCCATCAAAGATCTTCTGCTTCAGCAGGGCTGCTTCCCTCCTGTTCAAGGCCTCTTTTATACCACATGGAAAACATAGAGAGAGTTTAACTAGGACACACATGTGAGAGAATAGCCGAGTGCAGACTGAAAGGTGCATCTGTAGCTTGTCAAACGGTTTCCGGGAAAACAAAGAGATGCAGATGAGAAAGCTACCGTGGCTACTTGTTAGAAAGAAATCTACAAGGTCAGACGGGAGGATGTCAGATTTAATAAACTCTCAAAATCGAATTTTGTTTTCCTACAGAGGAAATAGTATGTGACTCCCTGACTTTGAGAATCCTCTCTGATTCAGTTACTTTAGAGTCTCCGTGGGAATCAGTTTGCCTTTACATTTACAGCTGAAGGGAGCGAGGTCGGACGGTGTTGCTGTGTGTGTGTTGTGACCTCATTGGTGAAAACCTCAAAGGGCGGTGTGCACTCACTGAGAAGATACAGCTGAGGCGTTAGCTGTCTGGGTGTTTCTGCATGAACCAAACCTCCTCTGTTATCAGCCGCTTACTCTTCCCTGACAGATGCCTAAAATGGCACCAATTGATCCGTGCACATCCACGCATGCAGAGGCAGTGCAGCTCGAAAAAACAACATCAAACAACATGCGAGCTGCAGACTTTCTGCTGCACGCCGCAGTATCGAGCCCATCGCATCCACAGAATCACGTGCGTGTGAATTATCTCGACGTTCAAGCAGTCGGGGTCGGGTGTTAGATATTCTTAGACGTCTTCTGATCATCGTCTCACCGAACAAACAGGCCGACACATTGCAGACGATGTGAGACGATGGAGAAACTCCGTCGGTGGTGGAGGAATATGTGATGCACAGTTTTAAATACAGGCTATCAGAGTACTTTCTACCCTCGGTGAGACATTTATTTAAACTTCAAACAGTTGCATCACTTTGCAAATCTTTGTTCTTTGCTTGAAGAGGGGAACTGTTCGTCTTGGTTTCATTACACATCGTCTCCTTCCACATCGCGTGGGCGTCTCTGCTCAGGCAGCTCAGCCCTCCCATACATGTGAACAAAGTAATTACTGCAGCAGTTGAGGATTCATGCATTGCTAAACTGGCAAGAGTGGATTGTGTCCACGCTGACATTTTCAGGTTGTTTGCCTTCAGTAATCTGTAATCCGGTGTAACGAGTCCAGACAGGAGAGCGGCTCGCCTGCATTCTTTCAGGACCTCGGACAGCTCCTATTCCTCACAGCTCCCTGCGTGCCTCCTGGCCTGTAAACGGTGTCTCATTTGTTTTTAAGCCTCCACGCTGTTTACGGCGTCACGTTGAACTGTTTACCTTATGTCCCCTTTTGTGAATGAGTAATCTCAGGAGCGCCTTCAGGTAATTTCTTTAAATCTGCCGCAGCCAAACGCTTTGACTGTGATGAACTGATGAGATACTGCAGGTCAACTCAAGCGTCATAACCGAAGAATTTATACGTTAATTATCACCAAATTGCCCATAAATATCTAATAATAGGGTAATTTTGTGATCTTCCTCAGGCAGGCCCTGTTAGCTAATGTCAATATTTCTTCTTTAAAACACATTATATAACATAAAAACTGTTATAGCCTTTAATTGCTATCAAGCATTTTTGTTTCCAGCTTGTAACATTTGCTTTATCATCAATATTCTTTTTTATTCCATTATATTTTGCATTAGTTTTAATTGTGCGATTGCATCCTTACTTCGTAATTCCGTGGCCTCACATAAAGGGACGTCTGAACATCACGGCTCCAAGCAACTGTAATAAAGAACCCTGAAGGCTGTTTGAGCATCTGTAGCCCAGTTTAATGAAAGACGTTACAGGGGGGGTTTGGTATCGTCTTCTTTGATGACTGTAGTGTTGTTATGAGGCAGCGTTGCCTGAAGTCACAGAGATCTGTTGTGATCCATTTAGAAGAGCAAGAGGCGGCGAAGCACCTTCGCCAGATGTGTGTGTGTGTGTGTGAGTGCAGGCTAGGTGAGATTGATGGTGTGCCGGTGAAATGTGTGTTGTGCAGTAAGTTAAGCTCAGTCAGTGTACGACACCTCGTACGAAGCCGACCTGCTGCCTGTTTGCCTGCACAAGTCTTTTACTGTGATCTTTATACGGAGGTGTTACATTCATTTGATGCTTGATCCATCTTGATCAGTGATGGTTTCCCTGCTTCTCTGCTCATCATGCTGCCACCTAAATAACCAGAGGGATGGAGATAAAAACACACAGGGTGTTTGAAGCAGTGTCTGTTTCCCCTGGGCTCACTGGAGCAACATTCCCTGACGTCACTGAT
Organism: Macroramphosus scolopax; assembly: GCA_901007825.1. Lineage (NCBI taxonomy): Eukaryota > Metazoa > Chordata > Actinopteri > Syngnathiformes > Centriscidae > Macroramphosus > Macroramphosus scolopax. The sequence goes on along the minus strand of CAAKHC010015615.1, from coordinate 39,371 downwards.
GCTTTGGGGTGTTTTTTTTTTCAGAGGCAACCAAACGTTTCTGAAAAAGAATCGTCTCCATGCAGAGACTCTCGTACCTGTGTCTGTTCGTCGGGCGGGATTTAGGAACAGACACACAGACGGACGCCTCGGTTATTATATAAGATGATATAACCGGTGGCCTCTAACGAACAGGTGTTATTCAGTTAGAACACAGGAAGAGCAGTTCAGGAGGTGTAAATCAGCAGATTCTCTCCTCTCCTCGGCTCAACACTGTCGTCTCAGCCGCTCGCGGAAGAAGTAGTAGTCACATCTTCAGACGAACAGAAAAGCAAATGAAAATGTACGGAGGCGGAGAGTGAGGGAAGGAACAGAGGAGTCAGCAAAGCCTTTGTGCCTCTCCTGCGTCAGAATACAGCAAATGGCACAGAGGGCCAAGCACTGTCAGACATGCTGTCAGATGCACCAAATGTTTTGTTTTTTTTTTACTTCATGAATTCGAAGCCCCCCCCTTCTCCCCCCTTTCCTGCAACATCCAGCTTGTCATATCAAATCTGCTCTAACCTTAGCGCGTTACATGGCTGAATAAGAAACCAGGTGACTAATAACGAGCCCCTCTGCTATTAGGCACCGCTTGGTTTGAGCCTTGTGTTGCTTCTCATCTATTTCAGGACACTTTGCTTTCAGGATAATGCAACAGTGGTCTTTTTGCATTATGAAAGAGATGGATGTGACGTGCTCTCTTCCCTGTTTGCCCAAGAGAAAACGCCATTTTTATTTGCTTAAGAGATGGGAGGTTTTTTTTTTATAGTCCCCATCGCTGATGGGTAAGAGGCAGCCTGCTCCACTTCTCTGTGTGAAATACAAATTTGTACAGTAAGCTGTATATATATTCGCCGTCCATCCCTCTCCCTCTCTAAAAGTCTTTTTTTATGAGCAGGCAACTTCATGAATCACGTCGGGAAATGTGAATAAAACTCACATGATTGAGGGAGATAGGAAGGGAAATGCTGTTAACAGTCTGTCAACATCTGCACAGTTGACATTAGATAAGAAGTAATCTGTTTGATTAGCACTGATCAGGGATTTGGCACGAGTGGGTTGTGTGGGGGTGCAGTTCAGCCAATTTGGAGCAGGGAGCTGTTATCTGCATCGGTCTGTAGGCGTTCTTAGGCTAATTGTATTCAAAAGTGTCCTTTTACTGCCATTTGGCTGCTTCAATCCTTTTTATTGGGCCGGCTGAGTGACCTCGCCTCCTGAAAACACTCTCCTTTGTGAAAGCCACACGTAATCACAGATTATTGGAGTTTTTGTCTGAAGTACGTCCAGCTGCTTTTTGTCTGAGTTCACTTTGGTGTCGCGCTCGGCTTTGGGCGTCCCATGACAACAAACCTCGGTTCGGATGGCTGTAAGAGGATTTTAAAGAGGTCACCTTCTTCGGGGAGGGCGGAGGGACGTCTGAGTCACGGCTGAGACTGCACACCACGCTCTGCCACCGTCATGTGAGCCGCTTGCCCAACGGACAAGAAGAAGGAGCGCAGGGCCAGGTGCCAGCCGATCCTCAGTCAGGCACACAGCAAACACATCTGAAGCATACAGACGTTATATAAAGTCTTACAGAATTTCAGCTTGTAAACAATTTCAGATGATATAATGTGCCATGTAAATATCCTTTATTCCAAAGCACCATACATGACTGTGACACTTATTTTTACTCTCCAACCTAACCAATCCTCTTTAAGCTGCACAGACCTTCATATTGGAGGAATACATACTGATCTCCTGGGCAGCGCTGTGTGGGCTGCTAAACTCACACTGTAGATTGAAGAGAATCCAACATGCAGGCCGGCGCTGCCTTGTGCTGCCTTGTGCTGCCTTGTGCTGCCTCGCTCTAACGGCTCCTCTCCTCTCTTCATTTCATGCATGCAGACGTGAGTGTGAATACACGAGACAATTGGAGTGTGGTGTGGCAGCTTTAAAGAAATGACATTTCACAGGGTTTTAAAGTGTACTTGAATGTGTCCTGGTGAGCTCATTGATTGGAACATACAGAGACACGTGTGCATGCTGTGATCTGCACTCTCATTGGATCATTTTTTGACGCTGAAAATATGACAATGTATATTATATATCATCTGCCAACAGATCCACCTAAATCCTGCACAGCTAGCAGGTCTTACTTCACACTCCATGACAACAGGGGGCGACATATTACCAGACAGTTGTGGTGTCCGGCCCGATTGTAAGAATCAAAGAAGAAGTGCTGCAACAGAATGCTGGAATGACATTTAAAGATTATAGAAAGTTTATATGTTGCAGTCTGACATCAACAGGCTGTTTAACATCCACTGTAGCCTCGGCTAGCAGATGCTCAGATGTTCAGAGTGTTTGCCTTGTGTTTCATCACTTACTGCTTCCTGGATTAAACTCTGTTTGTTTGAGCTGCTCTCTGGATGGGATGTTTGTAGACTTGAAAAAGACTCTTTTTAAACAGTAGAAACAGTTTTATTTACATGGTACGGTTGAATCCAATCCCTGTTTCAAGAAGAGCGCCCTGGCTTTTTCGTCCTTTTCCACACAAAACTGGAAGTTTAATCACCGTCCTAAATTCATTTGCTACCTGTAACCGTAGCAACATTAAACAGCACAGCTGTAGGAAGCCGGACTCGTTACCAGATGCGGCAGGTGCGGCTGGATTTAGACTCGATATAATGGAAAAGAATTTAACGAGCGGGAAGGAAAACAAATAACCGACGACCGGCGTTAATAACTTTCCATACGTTTGGAGAAAACAGCAATTTAAGCTAATGGTTTGCAGCAGAGGAAAAGGAAATGAAGAAGAAAAGAACGACGGGAGCGGAAAATAGCTTGAGATGATGGAGGAAGAGAAGGAGGTGACTAATACGAAAGGCCTGATAGGAGGTATTTGAGCTTATAATTGCCTGTTTGTACAACAGACATAAATCACTGCTAGCATGCGAGACATTTACAGGACACCTGCCTCACGTCAAACGAAATGACTTAAATAATTCATGTACTCCTTGACCCTCAAGGCTTTTTACATTTGCCTCGCAGGAGAACTACGTTGTTATGTTCTATAGATAGCCCTCGTTCCTGATTGTTGAATATCTATCATTTTTCAGGGCAGTGCTGAATAATTGCCTCGGTAAATGCCCTTGACGGTCGTCCTGCCTGCTGGCTGTTGTTAAAGGTACCATCTGTTTACAAAGTCAACCAAAACTCCTGGACCAAATGGCGTTGTCATTCACGCACCGGCTGATGAATTACACCGGAAATATTCATCAGGAGTCCTCAGTTTCTACACTCGAATCGGGTTTATTGACGGGAATAATTCCACCATCTGTTAATTACTTCAGTTCGGGACTTTCAAACTACTTGCGAGCTTAACATCAACAGGCTAAACAAATGTTTTAGTTCAAAATATCCGGCTTAGTTTAGTGTCAGAAGAGGTTCAGAAATAAAAAAAATCCTCAGGGAATCATTTACAAATCCTCCCAAATCCTTTTTTCTTAAGCAGTGACTAACACGTTTCACAATGTCATGCATATCCAGGCTTATGGTGTTCACTACTTTGTGTCTGAGCACTGGGAGGAGAGCTGACACTTAGCTGCCTTTTCATTTCCCCTCTGCCACCGGAGATATACTGCGCTGCCTTCTGGTTTTGATATCCTTGAGCTGATTTAAATAAAACGTCGGGGCTGTTTGACCTGATAAAGCCCGGACGCAGACGCAGCCCGGCCCGGTCCGGGGTCAGCCGGAGCTCAGCAGCTTCTTATCTATCATCACACTCCTCACAATGCGTCGACACACAGCAGTTGCACCGGCACCTTTTTGAATTTCTTAACCTCCCTGCGAGTCGGGCGTGTGGACACACTTCTCTGCCTCCTGAGTGGCGCCCGGCGAGAGCCACTTGTCTTTAAAGGCCACACCTGATCTGAGGGCTGTCTGCCGAGCACTTCACCGTGAAGGTCACCGGCAGGGGAACGGAGGGCGGACATGTCAGCCGAGTTGATGTGCTCTGAATACTTAGGAGCTCTATTGGGAACGTGTCGGATCACATGTCCGTTACAAACGGCCGCCGGTGATTAGTGGAGCCTGTTCGGGAACAGCTGCTTCTTTCTGCTGCGGATGCAGATTCTTTTTTGACGAATGCGAAATGGAAACATGCATTATGTTTGCATTTGTGGCAAATTCCCATCAACACATTTGACACATTTATAGCAAAGTGTGATAATCTATTATTTAAGGAATCAGTAGTTATATCTCTGCTCTGAGGGGAAGCTTTGGCACAAGCTGAGATGCAAGCTCCTGCTCATTTAGCCCATTCAGCTGTCCTCTGTTGACGAAGGTAAACAGGAAAAAGGTTTTCTGGCCATTAGTTATAATCCAATACAACACGTAATGAGCTCCTGCCACTGTGCATTTTTACCATCGCTCAACATATTCTGTGCGCTGCACCGCAGGTAATAGAAATATGCAAATTTCTGAAATTGTTCATTCCTACACTCTGTGTCATTATCTTTCTTGAGAACTCGTATTTATTCTGCTCTTTCTGCTTAATATTTAACATGATGAAGTACTCCCCCTTTTCAAGGATCACTGGTCTTGGCAGATGCTGCTTTGTTAATGACTCTTAATGCTCTTTACTCCAGTTTGTACTTTATGCTTTTGCAATTTCGTATTACAGCCTCAACGGAGTTGGTTTTGAGTTCCATTATTTGCAGTTATGTTTATATCTTATGTGCACTTACAACTATATTCTTTTTAACACTGGTGTGTTTATCTCACAGAGGATCTTTCAAACCTCAAACTGAGTGTCTCTGCAGAAGTCAGTCTGTTGGGTAAACTCCATTTTTTTTGTTTGACTCAAATAAAATCAAACTGACCTCCAAGCAGAGCGTTCGCACAAAGCCATTATCACATCTGTTGTTTCAGCACCGGGACAGAATTGATGCTTGAGAGGAGATTGATCACTTAAAAAAGCAACATGGCCTCATGCCCGTGGCAGTGAACCGGTCAATCAGTCAGACACTGTGGGGGAGATGAACTAACACGTTGGTGCCCCTTCTAGGCGTAATTTCATTGCAAAGTGTGCCGGAAAACATTGTATGAATGAGCAGCTCGTACATGGCTAAAACCACATTTCGCCTGCCGCAGCAGGATGGAGAATTGGGAATTTGCGATATGAACATTATTTCAAAAGTTTGGATCCAGCTTGGTTATCAACAGCCTGGATGTCTGTTTCCCTTCTGAGTCTGGTTGTCATAGCTACACAAATCATCTTATATCCGGGCTGAATCTTTTCCTGATCACCATTCTTGTTTACACAAATTAGGGTTAGAGGGCAGTGCAATGCGCCTGTTACGAGATCAGCCGCAGGTTTACTACATTCCCTGTAACAAGTAAAGGCACAGTGTGCGCTTTCTGTGAACCGGCCTACTTGATGTTTGCACTGCACATTTGGCCCCGAGCCTGTAACTATCTTATCCCTTTTACCCACAAGACAAGCACATTTAAATAGAACTGAAGGCTGTATGTATGACGTGAGTCAATGTTAGAACAGTGTGTTTATTTCGCAGATTTATAGTTTTTCGTTGGACCGTGAGGACGGCAGGAGCAGCAGTTCAATGCACTTTGGTTAATTTGTTTATATTGTTTATATGTTTGAATGTAGCATCTGAAAGCTCCTATGTTGCTTAACCCTTCTGAATAATAACTGGACAGATTTATATGGTGTGAAAGTACCTTCATGTAGACAGTTAGCTGTAAACACACAGTATACTGTGTGTGTGTGTGTGTGTGTGTGTGTGTGTGTGTGTGTGTGTGTGTGTGTGTGTGTGTGTGTGTCACCGTATTTGTCCTCCCCGATCTGATGTTTTGTTGAATCAGCTCCATGAAACCTTCAAATAGCTCAGCGAGAGGTTCAGGGCACCTGGGACAAATCAGACGGTTCACCTTCACTTCCCACAGTACAGATAAACAATGCCGCCCTGTACCTGTCGGACAAAGTCACCGGTGAATCTTACATCACCGGATTAAACATTCAAAATCTGACAGTTTTACCCTGAAACATTGTGATTAGTAGAAGCAGCATTTAATGAGCAGATGGACTAAAGGTGCAACATTTGAAGTCACATGAAATCAATGTAACATGTCATTTCTTTTTCACACCGAAATAGTTTGTTTGCTCAAACTGAGTAATAAAGACTCAAAGGCCCTTCGCTTTTAAAAAAAACACATTCAGTCACTGTCATGACTTTTCGGCCGATTTAAAAAATTGCTTTTATGACCCGTCATGACTGCTGACCATGAATCCTTCACCACATTAGTAATCTTCCTCTGGATGTCCCGTGGCTTTACAGTGGCGCTGCTCAGCCAGGTTACTGTTAGCTCAGCGTCTTCCTTTCATATACTCTATCTACTGATTCATCCCCTGGCACAGCGCGCTCAGCGAATCACCGCCGGGTTACACCGATTGTGCTCGCCAAACTGCTTCTTTCGCAGTCTATTTGACTGCATTCGCTAGAGTTTGTGCCACACGTCTGGTGTTTGTGTGTCTCCTTCTGTGTTAGTGTCAACTCCGGCCTTAAATTTGCAAGTTTGACTTCCTCTGTGGTGAAAGAAAGAGATAACTGAGGTGACCTCCTGTGACACACGGCAGCATGAGACACACACAGCGACACAAGACAGTTAATTATGCGCTGTAACCTCTTTACCTTTATTGGCCTTTGCTCAGTCTTTTGTGAATATATTGTCTTCTCTCCGGACTCCTTTTCCATCTTTAATCCTTAATCTGCTTTGTCTGCTGAATTCGGTCGTATAATTCTCCTGCACTTTGTGCAGCTTCTCTGACATTAATGCTAATGAAGAAGCGTTCATCTTCTATCTGACAGCAGTCGTATATACACAAATATACCCTTTATAAATGCACACATTGCAGAAGCATTGAGTGAGTGGAAAATACATCAACAGGCTTTATCTTACAGGTCCATGATTATCACCTCTTTCAGAGGGTTTAGACAATTTCCATCTCCATTTATTTTCTCTTAACGGATCATAAGCTGCCCCGTGTTTACAAGATGATGTTCATGGTTCAGATAGATAATAATTCATCATAATCAAGGGTTTATTAGGTGGATTCAAAAGCTGTAACGATCAATCTAACTTTCTTTTGATGTATTTTCCTGATGGGAAGCTGTTCAGACAGTGAACATGTTGCTTTCACTGCTGTTGGCAGGAGCACTCTGCAGATCTTCTGTACAGTAGTTCAGATTTTCAGCGCGTTCACCGTCCAGTAATCGTGGGTGTGTGATCAGGCTTTCCCCCACTCTGCTCTTCCAGGTTTTGCAATCCTCCAGGCCATCATGGAGTCGGCTGTGGCCAATAACTGGCAGGTGACCGCCCGCTCAGTCGGGAACATCGTGGACCCCATCGAGTACAGGCGGATCATCGAGGAGATGGACCGCCGGCAGGAGAAACGCTTTCTCATTGACTGTGAGGTGGACAGGATCAACTCAATACTGCAGCAGGTACTGAGCCGACACTCCTTAAAGCTCCACCTGCTTCATTTGAGAGAAATGACACACAGCAAACCAAGTTTCCTCATCCTCATCTCCCCAATCGTATTTAGTAAGCAGGCTGGTTATTCCTTATTTTTTGCATGCACGTTGTTCGAGGTCACCTGGGCTTAAGGCATGTGGAGGAATTAAAAAGCGTCCTCCTTCTGGTTTCCTTGGTGAGCTTCCCACATGAGGCACATTCAGTGTTTGCTAATGCATACAGCTGACTGTGACTGCACCTCAGAGAACACTTGATTCTCGAAAATGCATCCGCTGAAATAACACAGGGAGTTTGCTTACTTACTCAGATGATTGTCGGTGTTCATTTGGAGGATTAGGAACGACGATGCACATGTGGTCACATTGTCTTCGCCAATGAAGTTGAGCTGCTCCAAACAAATTAATTACTTTTATCTTTTTCCCCGGCTAAGCCCCGAGGTGCGGGGATGTGTGTCTCGCCTGCTCAGACGTAGCCAAAAAAAAAAAAATCAAGACTATCTCCACAACTATAAGACCTACATGCATAACACAGCAACACCGTGACTGCTACCAAACTATCGTAAACTAAAGGAGAACTGTATGTTTTGTATCCTCGTCTAAAAATATTGCAGATAAGAGAGTGGATCCAAAAAGCCCTGCAGGAATATCGGTCTCTGTTAAACACAGGACGATCTCTCACTGCCAGTAGCCAAGTGCTTCTAACTATGGGTCATGTTTCCCAACAGTTTGCATTCTTACAGCGACTGCACAGCCAAATATCTCAACCCAAAATTATTTCTATTAGTTATTTTTATGTCTCTGTGTGTGTGTTTACTCACTTACACCAATAATCGCCCTCACATCTTCCCTCTCGCTGTTCTTTGATGAGATGTTTGTGCGTGTGAAGGTGCCCTCTGCGTACTTATCTTCATGATTGCCGGCGCTACAAGTTTTTTTCTGACCTTCACTTGCAGCTCTGTCTTCATTTCCTCTAATGTGTGGGAAAATATCTCCAGTGACAGCGCTGAACATTTTCATTAATTAGGAGTTGTTGGATTTTCTCCGCCCTTTACGCCGATACACAGTCTCTTTCTTAATTGGCCTCTGTGTTAGATTCAAGTTCAATCAGATAATCGCGGCGACGCGGTGTCATGTCGGGTCGAGCCGATCATAATATCGTTACTGTGCTGCGTTAATGTGAATGGTGGTCCTGTACGCAGCATCTGTCAGATAAGTGTCTCTCCAGATGCTTGAGAGAGGAAAGACGTGCCCGCGTCTCTTGAGAACGACTCCTTATACGAGCTGTGACATCAACACTTGCTTTAATGTAATATCAGCCTCAAATGTAAGTAGGACACACTGTCCCATAACGGCAACAACAATGAGCCTACTATAAATAGCCTACCCTCCTAGCCAGAGGGAAGATCTCTCACAAAGGCTGGAGTGAGCAAACACAGCGGAGATCGCTACGCCATCAAGAAACAGACATTTTGCACGTGATTCTTTTTCTATTAGCGTTTACGCTGGGACCTTATAATCATAGTTAATTTCTCTTCACACCTGCTTTAAGAATATCCCCCCCTAGTCCATATTAAATTAATCTATTTGCATTTAAATTAGGCCAGTAAATCAGCAGGATTTATATGCTGATGAATGTGCTGGCTCTCTTTACACCTTTCAAAAAGTATCAGTTTTCTCATCCCCTCAGTAAAGTATAGACAGAGCGATAAACATCTTTAAGGCTTTTCATCAATAACAGAAGCACAGTGGATTTATAATAGCTGCCAGAGGAGCAGTCAGCTCCAGCCTCCTCATGCACAGTGGGCAGAGAAATAGTCGGAGAGAGAAAAAAAATACTGAAAGAGCAGAGAGTTTGTGGGAATTGAGCCATGTAGTGTTTGTCTCCCTGTCTAGTGCTGTGGAGGGAAGTAGGAGAGGTACTGTAACTCCCTGAGATGCACTCGGATCCCACAGCCAGGATGCTATTTACATTTACATTTACATTTACATTTACATTTACATTTGCATTTAGCAGACTATTTTGTCCAGAGCGACTAAACAATATTATGACAAGACCCAGCATTGGGAAGAGAAATCATCCCTGGGGATGTTATTTAATCCTGTATGAATATTTTGCCAACACTATATTTTCTAGCTGTAAATACACGTACATTTGCGTTAATCTATGGCCTTAAGAGGTTTACATTTATCATGCTGGAGCTAATATGGAGACGGTTCATAGACTGAACAGTGACAGTTTATTATTTACATATCGTCTCATTTGGAAAATATAAATGCTGAACAATTTAAACACGATCAATTCAGATTTTGGCCACTTGTGGTGCTAGAGAGCAACATGACTCGATGAGGGAGTCGTCGGAAACTGTCCTCTCACGAAAAGGTCAGCTTCCATTAAACGCAAGTGCCCCAAAACGACCTGTATTTCAAGTTACAAATGCCGTCTAGCGTAAATATGACCAGAGCAAAGGAGAAAATCAATGACTTCTATACGGGGAGGAGGTCAGGAGAGTCAACAGAACACTGGACTCACAGAAAAAGCAAAACCTGTTAATTTCCCACGAGTCCAGGCTGTCTTTTGAAAACCAAGACCATGAAAGTACCTTAACTTTAATCACATTATTATCGTAGCCATGACAACGAAGGTCACCTCAACTGCAAGGAAGTACTAATGTTTCCTCCATCTGTGATGAAGTGTTTTTGTGCCTTCACCTAACCAGACCTCATCAATAGTGTTAACGTTAACGTTCATGTAACGTTTGTAGGACACTGACATGTGATGTCCTCCTTCCTGCTGATAGAAGCATCATCAGACCTTGTGAGTACAGGTGCTGCAGACTTTGGCACATTAATGGTGGTAATGCACAACTGAAAGATGAAAAAGGTCTTTTTAATGGCTCTATAATGTACATTATTTAACAGTTTGATCCCAGTTTGACAGTCCAGCTAAGCTTTTTTTTAACTTCTGGCAATTTACAGTCGACCTTTGTATCCTTCAAGGTTATTCACTGGATTGAACTGCTGAAAACTTCAATACAAACTGGAGAAAAATCGGAATCCTCTACTTGAACTACAAACAAATTATGAAAGATGAATATGTGAAACTTCCACTTGAACCGCGCTGCCTTGCAATAACAACATCTGCGACTTAATTTTTGTTTTTCCTACTTTCGCTAAAGAAACAAAACATGGCTCCTGAAGAAAGGAAACCATCCACTGCAGTATAGGAAGGTTTATATTGTTGGAGCCTCTTCCAAAGGAAACCCAAGAGAAGTTGGACTTAAAAGCAACCCAATTGAGAAAAAAAAACTTCAAACACACACACACACACAAGGGGAGAGTTGGCAGGATCACAACCACAACAAGGATAGCACGGATGTTGCAACTTCATACACAGTTTGTTGTTGTGGAAATTGGCACACAGTATTAAGCGAGTAGGAAGTTAAGAAGTGTAGCTGATGGTTTCTCCAAGTGGAAGAATCATTAGATTTCACACAGTCCCGGGAACGTGAAAGAAATCAACACAACTACCCTGCATTTAAGAACTTGTCTTTGTGGGGAATAAAAGTGGTGTTCAGGCCAGTGTTTGACCGATGTACAGCTGTGCCGCTCCTCCGTTTTCTTTCAATAATGCACTTCTTTGACACTTTAATCCCTCCTGACATGTTGAGTGAGAGGGGGGAAACAATAATCAGTTGACAAAAAGGGACAGTTATCAACCTCAGGTTCTAGCAGGGGAAGGCAGATGACAAATCCCTGTAACAACGAAGAGCCTCCATCAATGGGAAGGGAGTCAAATCCTCTTGAAGGCACTTGGGCAGACATCCAGCTCTGCACAGAACTGTGGCTCCATTCTGCTTAATTAGAGTTGATTGCCCCGAGAATATTTTTGGCTGATTGTCCTGCAGCTCAGCACGGCATCACACAACACAGGACAGACCTGCTCCCGCAGACAGGCGGACGGGAGGATAACGGAGGCCGGACACCTGAGACAACGGATCCGTCTCTGTTTGTGGTCTGGAGAAACATTCAATCTCCACCTCAGCACATAAAATGGCCAAATCAAACGTCTTAACATAGACGTGAACACTGGCAGAGGTCGTTATAGATCTTAATTGAGTCATCAAAAAGCATTGAGTTCCTTATGATTTAGATGCCGAATTGGATGGACTCACGGATCCATGAGACTTTGGACTTTTGCCTGATGAACTGTGGAAACCGTTGACAGGGCACGACACCAAACCATCGTCTCCATTCAATGAGCATTAAAAATGTAGGAGCCAGTCGAATCAGCACTGCAGGTTCCCTTCTCGCTTTCAGGCTGCAATTCTTCTCTTCTCTAAGCTGTTGGAGGAGGCTGTTTTGTTAGACATGGATTTTAGACGAGGGTAAGAAATGAGTCCTGTGACAATAAAATCGCACTTCTCTCAGTGATCTCCGCAAGGTTCGTGTTGCCTTCAGGTACCCGCAAAGCAATTATCCCAGGGGACAAGGAAACTAGAGCATCAGGATCCTAAAAATATTGGTTGTGCACGGATGCCTTTGGTTTTCAGAACGGCTCTGCCAACAGAGGAGGAGAGCAAACCCCTGATAAATCAGAATGATGATTTATAATCATTCTGATTTGACATGTGTTCATTTAATAGAATTAAAAAATTATAAGATTATTAAATATATAAAACGCTGTTGGGAATTTATCACAATTTAGTACACATGAATAATTGGATCATAATTGGACCAACTTAAATATTCTCATTGTGATCGTTTTTAATAGTCACAATAATTAATGATCTAGTACTTAAGCTAATTATGATCAAAGCAAATTTACAAAAGAGAGGTTTCTGGTAAGACCTGGTTCAATCATTAACTAGCAGCGCAGTGTATCTGTTGTTACTGACTGTGACAGCAGCCGAGGACTCGACCGACCTCCCGTTGGCTGGTGTTTGGGGAGTGATGGCTGACAGCCGGGTTGATGTCATTGCTCACATGTATTGAGAGGCCTGAGCACTCAGCCTCTATCTCCTGCCTCTGGTCTGGTTCGTTGGCCCTCTGATGGTTCTGGTACCTGATAATGATGATGAAGAAATGTGTGACACCTAAGCCAAGTGATAAATCCAACAACTTCTTTCATAATCTCCAGTCCTGCAATCTGTGATTCTGTAACTGATATGACAACAGTGTTTAGACGTTCGCATCACCAGATCGACTCGCTTGTGTCTTCTTGGCACAGACGATACCTGGAATGGATTTCATTAAAAAAAAGGACCTTGCTTTGAGCACTGCTAAAAAACCCAAATCACCACTCACAACAACAGCTGTGCTGTGATTTCAGCTGTATTTACTTGAACAATGATCACTCAGAGAGAAAGTTGGAAGCAACAAATATCAACTGTCGGCTGCTGTGTGGATTGATGGTTCGGTTCCGCCTCACTCAGCACAGTGTTTTAACAACCGAGGGGCCATGACAGCTTCTACAGTAAGTCTCCATCAGGAGTTTGCACCGGAGCAGCTAGTTTTTGTTTAATCCTGTTGACGGATCGGGCACTAGGAGAACGCAGCCCTTTGCGTATTCTACTGTGAATAAATAAATGGGTCAATATTTCTTTGCCCAGGCTGCAAACCTCCAGGGGAAGAATTGTGTGCTAACAGACTGACAGACAGGCAGGCAGGCAGACACATAACCTTCTCGGTGAAGGTAATAAGTGTTTACAGCTGATTATTTTCTAACAACTAAGCAGTCAGAAACAGCCATGGAGGTGTGAGTTTTAGATGCTCATATAAAAGTGTGAATCTGTGTGTGTTGGTGACAAGCGGGAGTTGTTTGCCAGTTACTCCGGGCGCTGCAGCTTCATTAAGTGCTTGCTGTGTGTCTGCACTTGGTTCACTGCAGCTCCCTCTCACATGGATGAATAGCAAATGAAAAGCTTTTTCGAGACAATTTGGAAGACAATAAGCCGAAAAGCATAACGGAATTTTTTTTTGCATTAGAAACACTGTCAGTAATGGCGTTGCAGAAATGTTGCACACAACGAGAGCTTTTTGCATATCTAAAGAAGGAAATTGGATTTGTTGTTGAAATTGTTGAATTTGGTGGGCTAATGTCAGTGTCAGAGACATCCCCGTCTAAAAACTAGAGACATTTATGAAAAATAAAGGCACGACTAGGTGAAGGATTTTAAAGGGCACAGGTGTGAAACTGCAGTTAGTGAATGTGAAGCTGGACAATTATTAAATTGTTGCATGTCCTGAGACCTATAAGGAAAATTAAATTAAATTAAATTTTATTTATATAGTCCAAAATCAAACAAGATCAGCAATAGATGTTGCATGTAGAGATCAACAACAACACAGAATAAACAAAATACACAATTTTACACATGTAATGAAGAATCTATTCGAAGGGTGAAGATCCAAGAGGACAGCAGAGCAGCAGTAGGTGCCGCCAAGGGGGCGCTTCCATCATGTGACCTCCTCGCCACCATGGTGACCCCGCGGGAGAGAGAGAGAGAGAGGATGCAGAGTAACATGCATCAATAGGATATGAATGCATAACTCAGGGATGATTCAGGACAACCCTGAGCGAGCCCTCACTGTAAGCTTTAACAAAAAGAAAGGTTTTAAATCTGCTCTTGAATGTGGAGAGCCGACGTAAAACTGCTCTCCACAGTTTTAAAATATTGAGATACTTTCTCTAATTACTCTGTTTCACTGAAGGTCAATTCCTTATCTCTGTTCAAGTCCTTGCCATCTCTCCAATATGAGATCACTACCGCTCTGGACATTTAACATTTAGGTGATTTCAGTGCCTGAGTATACTTATCATACCTGCGTGGGAGTATAGAAAGTGAAAAGACAGGAAAAAAAAATCCAACCATCCGCCCCCACGTTATCTTTCTGAGGTTTCGTAATCTACGACGCAGAATCAGAGGAAGAGATTGTTTGTAAAAGGAGATGCTTGGCCGGTGGAGCCGTGTAAAGACATCGGCGAGTGTGCAGCTCAGACAGGTGCAGAGCAACGTTTTGGGTTTAATTAAGACGAGCGTGCGACTGAGGCAGGCGGAGCAAGAAGAGGCAGACACTAGTGAACAGGCAGCTGCAGACCGAGAGGGACATTTTTCCGGAGCCTTGACCTTATTTAACATGTTGAAGTTAATGGAAAGGAACAAGCACTGTCATCACAGGAGCTGTGATGACACACACACACACACACAGAAATGTACAAATGCGCTCACACGCTCCCTCTTGCCCTTGCAAATGTCGCTCTTTCTTTCTACCGGCTGTTCTTTGTTATAAAAATTGAAGGTCTTTGTCATGTTTGAATCTCCGTCCTCTGAATGTTCTCTGTGTTCTGAGATGTGAGTCACCGTGTGTCTCCTTCTGCAACTTGTAGGTGGTGACCTCGGGAAAGAACAGCAGAGGGTACCACTACATCCTCGCCAACCTGGTGAGAGGCCGCAACATGAAACATTCCAACAGAACACAGTGAAACAGAACAGGACGGCACAGTGTGATGCAACACAATACAAACACATGTAACACTCCTAATGATGCAGTCAGTTAGTTCTCTTAATACGCTGCAATGACAGACGTGAAGTTAAATGACGCAATAATTAAACACGATATAAAGAAAGAAGAAACAGAATAATCGTACTCTGAGCCGGTTTTGTGCCGCTAATGATCCTCGCTACACTAGTCAGTTGTGCTCTTTGCTCTCAGGGTTTTTCAAACATGAGCCTGGACAGGGTTTTTTCTGGGGGAGCCAACATCACAGGCTTCCAGATCATCAACCCAGACAGCCCCATCGTCCAGCAGTTCCTCCAGCGCTGGGAGCGCCTGGATGAAAGAGAATTTCCAGAAGCCAAAAACACTCCACTGAAGGTCAGTGAGGCATAGCAGCCGATGCTGCAGCTACATTTTATTCAACACCTTCAGAGATTCTTTTTTCTCTTCCGTGTTTGAACTCTGAAGAGATGCATTCACCTGATTCTTTTAAATAGCTCGTCACCTGCGTGTCCTTGAAGAGGCGTCTGTCAGCTCTCGCAATTTTTACGTCAATCATGACACACTTCTCTTATTTTTATACTCTTTAAACCAGTAATGTCTTGAGTCTATCGTGCATTATCGTACTAACTCGGCAAAACAGTGTCTGCATGGATGTCACTGGTACATCGCTCAGGTTTCTTGTGGCCTTTGTCTCAGTACACATCAGCACTGACTCACGATGCCATCCTCGTGATCGCGGAAGCCTTCCGGTACCTCCGCCGCCAGCGAGTGGACGTGTCTCGTAGGGGCAGTGCAGGCGACTGCCTCGCCAACCCTGCCGTGCCCTGGAGCCAAGGCATTGACATAGAGAGAGCCCTCAAAATGGTAGGACCAAAGGCTTTCATTATCTCAGTCAACAGCTCATTATGTTTATTCTTTTGTGTGCTACAGTTCCGTCTTTGGTCGATCTCACGTTTACGATATCGTGCATCAAACACAACAGACTAGCAGACCTGATAGATGCTTCTTGTTGTTAGTTAGTAACAGTTAGTCCCTTTTCTTGTTGGCCGGCAGGTGCAGGTACAAGGTATGACAGGAAACATCCAGTTTGACACGTTTGGTCGAAGATCAAACTACACGATCGACGTGTATGAAATGAAATCAGGAGGTCCCAGGAAGGTAAGTGAGTGCACGGCCTCAGACAGATACATTTGGAATAACATAATCTTTGCAGGAGTAATGTAATCAGTATACAGATGTAATGCTGCATGTTCTAATGCAGTGATGAGGACTTTTAGTTAGACGTGATTCTCGTCTGGACAGAAATAGTTTGCAAAAGCCAGACGAACTCTTGAGAATTTAACCTGGGAAATATGGAATCAATCTGCAAACATTTGTCGAGCGG
>CAAKHC010015615.1:4069-22908 GCA_901007825.1 Macroramphosus scolopax | reverse complement strand
GTAATGTAATCAGTATACAGATGTAATGCTGCATGATTTAATGCAGTGATGAGGACTATTAGTTAGACGTGATTCTCGTCTGGACAGAAATAGTTTGCAAAAGCCAGACGAACTCTTGAGATTTTAACCTGGGAAATATGGAATCAGCCGGAAGCTAGACCAATCTGCAAACATTTGTCGAGCGGTAGTTCAGAGGACGACATCGCCTGCTACCTCCCATTCATTCAGAGACAGATTACACTGTAGAAGGACTCTCCTCTCCTCTCCGCTGAGTGTTTGCAGCTGAAACATTTGTTGCTAACCTCACTGACAGGCCAGGGGAATGATGCATCTGTCCAGTTGGTTGTCTGAGCGGTTCACACAGTTCTGAACTATAAATCATCTCTTGTGCAGCCTACATTAAATGACAACCAGCAAATTACAATGGATCCGTGGCAGACAACAAGAACCAAGGTGAAGTTTGCCAAACTTGGCTTTGAAAGATTACTGACTGATCGGAGGCTCCCTGATATCCAATCCGAGATAATGTTGTGTGAAAGGAACAGCTATGGAATAATAAGAGCGATAATGAGAGCACCCATATGGATGGTAGTAGCAGTAGCCCCGATTGTGTTCCCCTTTAACTTTATTCTCTCACTTCCCAGCATGCACTGTGTTCTCAGCCCAACGTTCTTGTTTGCCTCTTTTATGGGGAAATCGTATCCAAAAGAAATGTTGTATAATAGCACAAAATATAACAAGTTACAGTTTCATTCATGTGAAAGTCCGTCAGTTTGGGTGCTTTATAATGAGCCCTCGTGATCGTCCTGTGCTCTACTGTAATTGGACGTCGTGTAGTCGGGCTAGCCGAAGGCAAAAACAATCGCTGTCTGAACACACACATACCCACAATCACACGGCCGTGGCTCGGCTAGCGCCACGACCCTGAACCCTGACAAGGTCCCCGCAAACGCCGGCACCAAAAGGGAAATGGCCTCATACTGTCCACATAGCTCAGCTCACAGGGCAACATACATCACAGCGGCCAGCACATCCAAAGTCAGTGTGAGCCAATCGGCAGTGACAACAGAGTGAGTACTGAGCATTATAGCTCCAAGAAGAGAGATATTGACCTCTTCTTGGATGAATACATCAGTGTGTAACCCAAATAAATCTACTGCAGCTACTGGAATCCTCTCAGGTTCAGCACAGCAGTGTTTTCATGTGTTATACTGTGTGATATGTGTAGTATATAAAGAGTGTTCAGTCCTACTAAAGCACATTTAAGTTGGTCTTGCTGGTATTCATATTATCAGCCTCTGAGAGCTCTATTGATGCAGCCTTCTTGTTATGTAAGAGAACATTTGCAGAGCCAGGAATAGATTACTCCTACTCTGCTGAAGTGTCGTCCAGGTGAAGCGAGAAGCACCACTACAAGCTTTTTATAAAAACCTTACATCAGGGCGAAATCAGCTCCGTCTCCGGCTGTAAAGACGCCGAACACTCGGCTTGTACAACACGTCTCTCTGCTTCTTCCAATAACTTTCAACATTTGTGTCCTTTTTCAGATCGGCTACTGGAATGAGTACGAAAAATTTGTTTATATAATGGATCAGCAGGTCACCAACGAGTCCTCTTCTGTGGAAAACCGAACAATTGTGGTCACTACTATTATGGTACACTCTCAAGCAGGTTTTAAGTGTCTCACCTTAAGATTTCTGCCACTCAAGGTCAAGGTGTCCATTGTTGCAATCTGTCCTGGGAGGGTAGAATTATTTTATTTTCAGTTGCTTTCCATCCACTCACTACATGTTGAAACAGTCGACTCACAAAGAGTGTTTCAACTGTATCCGTGTGGGTGCTAAAGCATTTTGGTTTTTTTATATTACAGTGGGCTGTTGTAGTAGTGACATCACAATAACGGCTTTGGTAATGATAACTATAAAGATAGACACCATCGTATTCACGTTCAGTGCATACGTAAGTAACGATGTTTCCCCCTCATTAAGTAAACCGTCAGTGACGCTCACCGGAGACAGGAAATGATCTGCACACAATGAGGATGTAAACATCCAAAGGCTGCCACCCTTTGGTTGTTTATCTCTTTTTTTTTTCACATCTCAGTAAAGAATTGTTGTAAAGTTTCTGTGAATCGATCGCTCCCAGCATATCAGGAGTTTTTGACAAAGTTTTAGTGAACTATTACAGACGAGTTAAGTTTAATCGCAGGCTAGTGATCATCGGCCATTTTTAAATGTAAGATAAGGTGCGCCTTATCTTACATTTAAAACCATGGCCAGTCCTTCCTTCTGACTTTGCCTAGTATGGCTGCATTTTAGGCAAATTCAGAATGTAGTAGTCATACATTCTCATTTCAGTGTTGAGAAGTATCATCATTATCATCATGAGCAGGCTGGAAATACACAAAAATAACAGTATTCAGTGAGATTACAAACAGGAGAGCAGCGTCACCTCCTTTGATTGGAGTAAAGACAACTATTATTTTAGAGGCATCATCTCATTAAATTCATGTTAGTTTTCTTATATTACATATTTAATGAAAGGCCATCCTATTATTATAGGGTGGGACTCTTTCATTTTCTTCTTCCATATCATGAAATGAATGCAGGACAGGAAGTGACAGATTCAAACAGCAGAGGAGGAAACATGCACACGCTGAATGACAATTACAGCAGAGACGACAGCAGGTCAACCAAAGGAGGTTTAATTGCTTAATTGCAGACATGTTTTACATAGTGAAGGGAAAACAGGATGTTTTATTCAAACCCAAGGCTCAGAGCTCATGTGGATTAGTCTCAATATAACCAGCACAACAAGCAGATTACTACGTTGTCTTTATAGTAACGAACTTAAAGAATCACTGTGACATTTTATTTGGTCTCATGACAACTCCTCTGACGTGGCTCACTTAGTGTTAGCGTCTTCTGTCACTGACGTTTACTTCATGAACTGGAAAAGTACTCCATCAGCTTGCCCCGCCCTCTGTGCCATGCTGATGCAAAGCACGTGCCAACCCCTGCTTTTTGCTCATATCCTCAGATTTAGATTACGGAAAGGGGTTAGCATGAGGGAGCCCTGACGTCCCGCTTTGCCTCCTATATATGTGTTAGATGCTTCAATCCTCCCGCTGGCCAACATGGCCTCTTTACTGCAGCAGCGGCCCGCTTTTTTAGAGCCCCGAGTCTCCCAGCCGACTCTCTGTTGATCTATGTAACCTCCACACTGTTTGTCTCTCCATGTACCCCCACATCTGTTGGTGTGTTACCCCAGCATGTTGCATGCCTCACCGTCAATGATGGCCGTGTGTGACCCCTCGAGGTCTGGCCACTGTGGAATTGTGTTTTTTCTCTGCCTTGAACTCAAAACTTTGTCTAATTAACAGGAAGCTCCATATGTGATGTACAAGAAAAACTATATGCAGATGGACGGGAATGACAGATATGAAGGCTACTGTGTCGATTTAGCTTCTGAAATTGCAAAACATGTTGGGATTAAATATAAGCTGTCGGTAGTTCCGGACGGGAAGTACGGAGCCAGAGATCCAGAGACCAAGACGTGGAACGGGATGGTGGGTGAACTGGTTTATGGGGTAAGTGTCAGTCCATCTCTGTAGCTCATAAACGTCAGGGGATAAACTGTTACATTTCCTGTGATGTAATCTTTTAAATGTGTTCAGTGTCTTGAAGTGTCGTCCTCATTGAACAGAAGAGGTTTAATGAAACTCACTCAGTCATTTTTGAAACCAAACCGGAGATTTATGATATGAGATTAAACAAAATATCCGGCAGTGTTCATTACTAAACGGGGCTCATCACATAAGAAGGAATTAATCAATTTATATTTATATCTTGACAAAACGGGCTGTTAGTGAGTTTTGGAATCCGTTCTTCAACTTTAAAATCACTTCATCTTGTCGTATCATTCGTCTTGTAGCTCACTCACACTTGAACCGGCTGTTACAAGATGATGTGCATCTTTTATGAGCTGCTGAATGAGTAATGTTAAAATCCACTCATGGCAGACTTGAACATGAAAGATCCGTCTGCAATCAGGGCGCTGAAGTCTAAAGCCTGTATGACTCCTTCAGAAGACGTTTTCGTCCCTCAATGTCCAATAACAACGTAATTTATCTTCTCACTCCCCTGCACCTTTGGTGTGTGTGTGAGACACAGCGGGCTTTCCAATAACTATAATGTTAACCACGTCTTTTGACGGCAATAGAGCAAAAAACATCTGGTGAAATATATTTTCAACAAACACCTGCAGCGTGAGACAGACGATCGATTCCCATTTGTCTGAGTCTGGACTGTAACGGCGACCGCGAGTGTCTAATTTGGAACAAGTGGCTTTATAAACATCGATTACGACTGTAAAAACTTTACAGCATTATCCAAAAACATTTTACTATGTTTCATAAAGATCATGGTTGGGTTAAAGTCCCACAGGCTCTGCATGCTCCACCTGCAGCAGTCGATCTGAGTGTCTTATATGAGGGACTTTACAACAATCTGTCAGTGCATTAAGATCCTGACTGATCAGCTGGCGGGGATCTGATCAGCTGAGTCCAACGGGCTTAATCACATTTCATTGACGGCCCACATAAGCTGCTCCACCTCTGTCTTCCAACCCTCTGTTTGATTTATGGAGGAGATTTGGATCGAGACAAAAAAACATTTGCCAACACAAATGCTGAGTGACTCATTTCCAAACACTCCAGATTCCCTCTCACTCGTCCGCCGCTCCGTGTTTTCTGAGCCACCGCATTTCACCTTGTCTAAATGTTTTATAGCATGAATTTACATTTAACCTCAGTGTCACCAGCCGGCCATGTTTAGGTAATAATAAAACAATGTGACTAATAAAGGCTCATTGTTATTGGTTTGACTTTAAGTTGATCAGTTTCCTGTTTTCATGTATCAATGTTTAATATTTACTTTCTATGGTTTGTTCTGCAAGACTAACTCCCAGTGTTCCCATTTCCACAGAGAGCTGATATAGCCGTGGCTCCCCTAACAATAACGTTGGTACGGGAAGAAGTGATAGACTTCTCTAAGCCCTTTATGAGCTTGGGCATCTCCATTATGATTAAGAAGCCTCAAAAGTCCAAGCCCGGTGTGTTTTCCTTCCTGGACCCACTGGCCTATGAGATTTGGATGTGTATAGTTTTTGCCTATATCGGCGTGAGTGTGGTGCTCTTCCTGGTCAGCCGTTTCAGCCCTTATGAGTGGCATCTGGATGAGAACGATGAGGCCAAAGACCCTCAGAGCCCCCCCGACCCTCCAAACGACTTTGGGATTTTTAATAGCCTGTGGTTCTCCCTGGGTGCCTTCATGCAGCAAGGATGCGATATCTCACCAAGGTTGGTTGTTGCGTTCGTTCTCCACCACCTCTCAGTTTCCCTCGTCATCTCTCTGCATTTTATAGTACCTTGCATACATCTCCATCCTGCCATGGTGCATATAGGTTATTTTGAGCTGCTGCTGTCCACCCGACCTCACGCTTCACCACACTGCACTTTTCTCCCATTTCTTTCTGTTTGTTTTCAAACTGCATGCCGGCAGGGATGCTTTGCATCCACAAAATAACTTATATCCACCATGCTGAGGGCTGTGAAATGCACAGGGGTCATCACATTTCATTCAGAGTGGCTGCCTTACTTCCTCATGACTCTTGGAGGGCTACCGTGTTTTTGCTGCATGTCCCATTTTACGGTCATCAACTTGGTGCATATAATGTATTTCATGTGGAAAAAAACCATCATCGTCTATTTTTGATGAAGCACCGTATTTTTTCCCAACACAATGGCAGTCCCGTCATCCCCTCCATCCACGACTCCACCCATCTCTCTGCTCATCACTGTCGTGGTGTCCCTGACCTCTTCTTAAAGGATTCTCACGTGTGGCATCATTTCTTCTGGGACTTGGATTATAGACAAGCTGGTTGAAGATCCCATTAGCCCGACATTGAACGGAGTGATTAATGATCCCACACCGGAGAGGCATTGGTTGTCCACAGAGGGGAATTAACTTTCTTTAAGACTTTATTCTTTTATTATGGGAAGCAAACTAAGAGCAACTTCTCGACTGTAAGTTTTATGCACACATCTGGTAAGAGCACTAGAGACGACACCAGGGTATAAAGAGGGAAATCAATTAAAGTTCTGAGGGTAAAATGAATCTAGTTTCCTAAATGACTCATACCATACCATTCAATATAGTGTTGTTTCTAATTAAAGCTGGTGAATGATGGTTAATAGCTTTTCACCGCCTCTATGTTGGGCTGAACTGCTGAGTGGGATGTCGGCGCGGTGAGCTGTCTCGTTAGTTGATTGGTATTAAGACGGATGAACGCTGCTCGATAAGTGAGCTCAGACTCTCGGGTCTGTTGTGATGCAGTAAAGAATAAGAACAATACACTTCTGCAGAGAAATATGCATAAAGGCTTGTTACATATTACATGACGTGTAGCTGAACCTGCCCTTTGGTCAGAAGTACATGAAGGAACCTCTCTCTGTTCCCTCAGTGATGCTTCATTCATGGTGCAGTGAAAACAAACAACTTGGCTCGTTGTTGTTTCACTGCAGAGTCTATAATACTTGCTGAGCAGTATTATCCAGCCCTAAGAGTCAGCAGATGAGGGAAGTTCATTATCAAATTCACAAACATTCATCACACATTCTGTAATCTCGTGTGCATTTGTTTTGATTCAACCATGTTTAACTCGATGTATCTTTGATTTATGGTTTATAGTCCCAGCTATCTCTGTATCATTTATACCAACCTGAAGGACTGTTTTCCTGTCATGTTGACGGTTGAACCAGACAAACTCTTGGTTTTGATTGTAACTCTGATTCACAAACAACAAACAGAAGCCACGGAAAAAGTCTGAATGAATAAATAAGCTTTGACAACAATGTATTAGTAGAAATCCAGAGCGCTACATCTCTGGTGCGCCGCCGCAGCGCAAATTGATCCTCTTTTGAAATTAGAAACGAGAGTTAATCTGGGAGAGTTAAGTTGAATTTATGTGTGATTGTGAAAGTTCCAGAGAGAATAGTGAGATTTAAAAATAGGAACCCAGGTCACAGATTTAAAGTTGGAGCCTGCACACAGATGTGAAAACTATGAAGAATTTGGTTAAGGACCAGCGAGCGGGATGGGAGTATCTGTGTGACGGGGAGCTTTGGCTCATCACGCCCTGACTGCAATAACAGACTCAGTGGGTCTCATGGTGCATTCCCTGTAGACTCGTCTGGTTTTCTGTGGTAGTGGTGGCGAGTGTCTATTTTACTAGTGATAAGATATATATATAGAATATAGCATCACACAGGTGGGCTACTGGACAGCTTTCTCCCTGGAATGAATTCATCTTGGAGGGATTCTGCAGCATCGCTCATCACAGGACTTTAGTTCTCATCATGTATCGGGTTAATTGGCCAACTGGACCAGTTTGCCACAGCTGTGGAATCTGTGAAATGAAGGAAGAGATTTTTCAACTGCGGTTTACAAACCTGCGATCTGATAGCAGATCACACAGCAGACACGGTGGAAAGTGGTCCTCCTCTCCATCCTGTCGACATAATGAGCACGCCGCTCTCATGTCGCTCCGTCTGATCTGCTTCCCCCTCACAGGTCCCTGTCGGGGCGCATCGTCGGAGGAGTGTGGTGGTTTTTCACCCTCATCATCATCTCCTCCTACACGGCCAACCTGGCTGCCTTCCTCACCGTGGAGAGGATGGTCTCTCCGATCGAAGGCGCGGAGGATCTGGCCAAGCAGACGGAGATCGCATATGGGACGTTAGACTCAGGCTCCACGAAGGAGTTCTTTAGGGTGAGTGTCTCAGCTTGCTGTCGTCCACGTTGTCGCTGCTCTGTTCATGTTCTCCTAAAGCACACAGCTGAAAAAGTCTGCAGCTTTCCTGAGGGTTTTATTTATCGCCTGCTAGGGAATAAATCCAAAGGACAATCAATAAAATATTGTCTAGATGTCTTATTTCCCCTCATACAGCACTTCCAACACACTTACACTGCAAGTACATTCAATTCAGTCAGTAATTCATAAAACAGTGGTTCACTTTTATATATTGTGTTTACTCAAGACATAAACTAGCCAGAAAATAAATTGAATTGTGTGTTGTGAAGTTATTTAAAGTAAGACTTTGCTTTGGGATAAATAATGGTGTTATGTTATCAGTCTGGTTGGAAATCAAATTGAACTTTTGTACCTCCTTTATCGTATCTTAGTTTTTCCAGCTTTGTTGGCAAAACAAATACTTTACCCACACATACGGGAAACTTCTGCTCCCTTAACAAACCATCTGTCGAGTCATAAACCAAACGTTCATGATCCTCACAACAATTCTGTGCGCAGATTTCTGTTACTCCAAAGAAATAGAAATACAAAACAACAATAATTCAATGACAATTAGTGCCGGCCATTTAGAAAAGTAGCTGAGGGACCATGTTGGCTTCTACTTCTCATAATAACTTCAAGATTTTGACCCTTCTGTTTTTGAAATTCTGGGTCAAACTGCAAAGAACTACTTTAACTCACATCCTCTCATTTGTGCAACAATTCAAAAAAAATCAGCACAGTTCTTCCTTTAGAGAGTGAAACTTTAGAGGAAACAAATACGTCATATTTCCTATTTCTGAGCGTCTGTCACAAAGCTACCGTCTCCAAGAAGACGTCACATTCCTTGGAAATGGAAACCGCAGTCACATCCAGGTCCGGCTCTGAGATGTTTCTATTTTTAGCTCTAGTCAGTCTCTCAGTGTGATTGCTCAGGGTGAGTCTGAGACGTTAAATACAAACACTGCTCTCCGTCAGACTCATCAGGACGGCCCTGCATGTTTCAGACGGCCTCGGTCCTCAGGGTGTTGTATAATCACATCTCGCAATCTCCCCTCAGATTTAAGTACAGCCAGTGTAAATATGCACAGTGACTGTAGAAGCATCAGGTCTCCGTCTGTCAGTGTATTTATTAGGAGAATTGATCAAATGGAACTCTTGCATGTGTGTTTCACGGTGCAAAGGAACGGTTTAGCATGGACGTGTCAAAGAAGAGGCCTGTGCAGTGTTACCGTGACCCAATCATTCTTAAAGGCATTCAAGCAGAGAGACATTGTCTGCTGTGCCAAGCTGAGCTGAGCTCTAAAAGCATTGAAATGGTGCAATCACTATGATCTGTCTGAAGGAGGTGCTCCATAACGTGCCGTCCCTGCACTGCCTGAAAGCATTTAGCATTACTTACATTTATGAACGCAGGCAGCTGCTCGGAGAAGATGTCATATTAAAAACAAAATGAATAAGAATCCACCTTAGCTAAGCTGTTCAAAATGCAGGTAACGCTTTTACATTCATTCTAAAAACAAGACCTTTAACTGTCTGTAGGATATGTTCAGGAGTATAACGACGTCCAGAGGATAAATAGCTTTCTTGCGAAATGAAAACATTTAATACAAAATGAAATAACTACATTTCTAGGAGATTATTAAACTTACTAGAGGGGTCGAATGAGTTTCTGCTTTTGGTTCAAGTTATTAAACTTCTCATGCGTTCACTCAAATTGAAGATATATTATTCCCCTAATTCTAAACTTTTTTTTTTATCAGACTTTAACAGGCTGAGATTCATCAAAGTTTCCCAGTGAGAATATTGACAAACATTTAATGACTTCATCCTGGGTTATTTTGCTCGTCTCTCTTCCTCCAAACTGGAAATGTCAGAGGAGTCATTCTGAGTAATAGTTATTGAAAACTGGGAATTAAAAGTAAATGATTACTTGGAGCTGTAACTGCAGTTCACAGTGACATTCAGACAAGCAGCATCCATCAGCTTTTCTTATGATGACGTGTTTTGTCCACCTCCGAGCTCTTTGAATAGAATAATCGTTTACTTTAACTGAACGTTTGTCATAGTCTCAACTAGAATACATATTTATATGCACAAATTTATTTATATATTTGGTCCAATATTGAGCAAGAAGGCTATGAAAGGAAACCGCATGCGACAGACAGTGTGTTATAACTACCATGAGAGTCAGTGAAGGAGAAGCCTCAGTCTGAAATACACCAGGAGGAAGACAGTTCATTCACATCACCACTCGCACACTCACAGACGCACTAATTAACACACACATTGGAGGTCAGACTGTAGATGTCAGTGATGGCCGTCCCTTCTTCTTACATTACTCAACACTACAGTATATCAGAGAGACGCTCTGGATATCCCTGATGATCGCCCAGTAGTTTGAAACAGAAACACTGGGATGTTAATCCCAGATCGTATTTATTCAAATCCATCAAATGATTGATGTGAAAACTGATGATCCAGATTTGACATGACATCATTGCTGTAACATAATTACAGCTGACAGCCACATGCCTCACAGAACACTGCAAATAGTTTAGTAGATTATAAATTCTCTTTGGCTGTTTTGGAATTAGAAAGAAGCTCTGTTCTGGGACAACAATCCATTTAGAATGTTAGTTTATTAGTCAGATCTTCAGTATATTTAGAGCTTATATTTCTATATTTCGGGACGTTGGCATACAAGATGGTTTCATCCGCCTAAAAAATGACTTTAACACTAATTGAAAAACTGAAGAAATAGTCTTCTGCATTGATGAAAATACTTTAGTGGCACACAGAGGAGGAGGGAAGCTGCAGCTCCAAGCTGCAGGTGGATCGAGGTCCATGGGAGGCAGTTGTGAGAGGAGAGGGGAAAGGAGCTGGCTGGTTTTGTTAAGCCTGAAGAGGTCATAGGTCACATGCCCCAGTGACCAATGGTAGCTGCACCCTGAGTGTGCAGTCAGACTTCACACCCAGGTATTATTCTGGGTGATGGAGTCATCCAAGGACTCTCTTTGTTCTTGTGGTGCCACAAAACAACGAAAACCTATTAAAAGCTTCAACAATGACACTTTTATTAAAATTGCCTCTTTAATAAATACTAACTGGGATTAACTACTTGGCATCATCAATGATATCCAGAGTAACTCACTAATATATTGTCGTGTTTGCATATTTCATCAATTAAGAAAGACTTAATGAGTTATTTATCTTTGCATAGGGAGATCACTCAGAGGAATATCAGTCTGACAGCATGACGAGTTTCACAGATTTCCACACAGTCGACCAAGCTGCTCCTGACAAGCGTTCATCTCCTTGTAACCCAGAAAAGAACCACAGTTTTCACACTATAGTCGGGCCTGTCATCAGCTGTTATTGTCATGTTAAGAATGTTTACATGAACACTCGGCTGAGCTGAAATTGTGCATATGTCAAGAATGATTCACTTACTAGCCTGAGCCCACAATCCATTACATGTACAGTGAATTATTTATGTTGCCGTACACACACTGAGCTGACATAGCTTGTCAATTCACTCTGATGTTTTCCTTTACTCTCACCAGCCGGATGGGTGGAACTGACTCACAACTACTGAACATGAAATAGGGATGAAAACAGTCACACAGACTTGATTCCTTTGTGTCACACTGGAAATATCCATGTAAAGGCAGTAATTAAACGTAATACAGCAATACAAAGAAGTATGCTCAGAGAAGTAAGCAGCTAAACAGATTTAATTTATATACAGTATGAGCACAAAATAAAACCTGGTTCAGATGTTTTTGCGCTTGCGGTTGCCAGAGTGATTACTGTGATGCTTTAAGCACATCATGACAAACAACCCCTGGAGACATTAAGACATAATGAAACATTTCAAGCCAAAGTTTTCTCTGAGGCGCTTCTCCCTCACTGATCTCAGCAGAAGGTCACTTTACCCCAGTTTGATGCAGCTCCTCTTCCCCCTCGATCGTAGACAGCAGTGTACTCCGGCTCCCCGGCGACCAGCGATCAGCTTCTCGTTGGCCATTTTTAGCACCGAGTGTCAGAGCGGGCCTGTGCATGTCTGTTGCCGCTCCAGCTGGCGGTGACTAGGCCACAGAGGTGACGCCGGCAGTGGCAGAGTGAGCAGGTCAAATGTGTGAAAGACAGGGCATCGATGCAACTCTACTGAAATTAAACAGTTTAATTACCGAGACCGAGCATGATAAAACTGATGAAAAAATAAATATTCAAAACAGACCCGCACAAGCTGGACCATAGTTAACGGTCATCGTTGGGGGTTTATGGATGTTATTGGTCCTGACCAAGAAGTAATCCTGCACGTAATGATTACGTAATAACACCAAATATATCATTATGCTAACACATAACTTGCAAGTTCAACTCCAAAATGTACTCAACTGATATGTAACAGGTGACTACTGTATATAAAGAGATGATTGCCTGGAGATTATTTATGTGAATGCACATCGGCTCCGGTGTGTTCATAACGTGTGTGCGTGGAAGTCAACGTTTTGGGAAATACGCTCATTTTCATTCTTGCCAGAATTTAGATGAGATTGACACCAATCTCAAATCTGTCATCCGCCATATAAGAAGTGAGGAGAAGGTTAACTTGGCATTAAGACCGGTGGTAGTGGGAAGAAGCTCGCCAAACTCTGTCCTAAAGTTAAGAATCCACCTACCAGAGGTTGACAACAAAAAGACCACAGTTGGTCTGGTTGGATCCCATCACCAGATGGTCCATTGTTACATTTCTGCACAGGTCGAACTAACAAGATGAAGCACATAAAATAATTCAAATGAATGTGCAACTCAAAATGTCCACCTACAGTTTTCCACCTACACTTGTTCTTGCAGGTCCATTAGATGTCAATAGTCATGTCAAATGAATGATGGAAGGAATTATTAGAGAAATCCAACCATCATGATGGTGAGTCCAGCTGTGACCTGCTAGTAGCAGCACAAACTACGGAGGAAGAGGTCAGTTTTGTCTCATAGCAAACACAGCCTGCTGTTTACTTCTGCTGTGCTGACAGATTGTCGGACTTCAGGCTGCTGGCAAAAGGCCCGCTACCTCTGAATGCACCGCTTGCTTTTAAAGGGTAAATCTGCTCCGAACTACAAGAGGCACATCACTGTTGCTTCACTACCGTCGATGTGTTGACTGATTCACAAGCCTCAAACAGCGAGGACACAACAGGCTCTTAATATGTAGATAATCTGAAACATTTCACACTCTAAATCAACAGGCGGCAGCATATTACCAGGAAGTTGTAGGAAACAAGGAAATGCTAACTTCCCTAGCGTAGCCCAGCATCGTTATTTTCCTTCATGATACAGAGTTACTTTAAAAGAAGTCTAAGACATTTAAGGAAAACTAAATAGCCTTCCTGTTGAGAGCTACCTGAGAAGACGGATATCACTCACATGTTTGTGTTTTTAGTATTAAGCTTCCTTAGTGAGATTATTAGCTTAGCTTCGCTTAGCTTAGTTTAGCTTAGCGTAGCTTAGCTTAGCTTAGCATACAAGACAGATACAGTTTGTGTACAAATCAAATCACAAGGTGGTACAATGAAGTGCTGGTTGTTTACTTTGAACAGGGCAGGACAAGACTTCCCACTGCTTCCAGTATTTATGCTAAGGGACTGTATGAAAATATATAAACCATAAGATTAAAATAAAGCCATAAGATAAAAATAAATACGTTTCATACAGTCTCTACACTAAGGTAATTACCTCCTGGTGATGGATCCATAATTGAAGTGTCGACATGAGAGTTTTATCGATTTCTCAGAGCGACAGAATTTCCCAAAATGTCAAACTGTTCCTTCAACTCAACCCTCATGTTGAATGCTTTGCTGTTCCACTGAGTGCATCACTAAACTGTCTCTGTTTTCTCTCTCTCTTCCCTCAATTGCAGCGCTCCAAAATAGCAGTTTATGAGAAAATGTGGTCATACATGAAATCAGCTGAACCCTCAGTGTTTGCCAAGACAACACCCGACGGGGTTGCTCGAGTACGAAAGTCGAAGGGAAAGTTCGCCTTTCTACTCGAATCGACTATGAACGAGTACATAGAGCAGCGGAAGCCATGCGACACCATGAAAGTGGGCGGCAACCTCGACTCTAAGGGTTATGGTGTGGCCACACCGAAAGGCTCTGCATTAAGGTGGGTGGGATAATATAACAATATCCTCCATGTTGTTATAGTATTCCACCTACCCTGATGTCACCTTTTGTCATTCTCTTCTTCCTCACCCCGTAATAATTGTTTCCCCCCTCAAGTGCATCAATGTGTGAACAATTTAATTTCAATTGAATCACCACATTCAGTCATTTTCTGTTCCGTCCTGTCCAAACTACATCTGGTTTGTGTCTCTCTTCCTGTCTTCTTTCTCTTAAGGAAAGTTCTCCTTGGTATTTTAGTCACATTCAGTGAATCCATTTGAATGTCAATGTGCACTTTCGCCCTCCCCAACCTTGTTTTGCTCTTATCCCTCAACCTCTCCTGGTCTCTGTGGTGCTCTTTTGCATTGCTTCTAATTTAACACTGAACTATGTCTTTAGTGCATTTGCTAGTTCCAATGCTGTTCTGTCAGTTGTGATGAATGTAAAGCAGCATGCTGGATGTTCTATTTCCTTACTCAACAATGAATGTCCCCATCCCGCACACTTCAGTTAAAAGCAATGTAACCCTCTATGCCACCTCTCTAATATTTCTCTTTGCTGTAAAAATGCTTCTCACCTCTCCACACCAGTGAAATTCTTAACCAATTTGTCCCTCCCGTGCTCCCCCTAATGAATCATTGATATTTATCACTATTCTTTACTAATATTCTATATTAGATTTCTCACGGACCTGTTCATTTTCTTACAAGTTATGTTTTATCGTTTCAAGAAATGCTGTTAACCTGGCAGTGTTAAAACTGAATGAGCAAGGCCTCTTGGACAAATTGAAAAACAAATGGTGGTACGACAAGGGAGAGTGCGGCAGCGGGGGAGGTGACTCTAAGGTCAGCCTCAATGTCACCAAAGTCGGGTATCCTAGAACAGAGTAATCGGCAAGGCTGGCGTCACTGAATGTAATCTTTGGGCCCAATCACCTGTTAACAAGCTACTGATAAATATGTTTATTTCGATATTTTAATCTTGCCATTCGGATCAACTGGGAACCCTTTACTTGGCTAATGGAGAAGAAGAAATCCCATTACGAGAGACTGATAGAGTAGATTAGAAAGATAGCTGGTTTTGTTTTGTTTTCCGATGACAGAGTACTTGTCTGTGTGTTCTTGGCCTGTGGTTATGAAAGACAGGACGCGTCTTTGTCTGTTTTTTATATCTACAGGCCAACATCAAAGCTTTCTATATTTATATATTTCCACATTCGCAGTACCGCCAGAAGGTTTAAAGTCAATAACTCGTAGTTGAACGTAAGCACTCTCCAATCTGCCGCCTGGGTGTTAGGGCAGGCACGGGGAACAGCGTTGTCTTGAGGGGACTAAGCATCGCAGGCAAACGTGAGAATTCTAATGACACAGTGACAACTAACGTTCAAATCATTTTGTCCAACATCCTCTCACTGAAATCCAGCGCAAGACTGACAGAAACCTTTGGTTGGTCTTGATCCAAGGCCAGTCAAAGTCTTTCCATGACCACCTGGTAAACCCTGCAGTAGAGTGTAAGATGTGGTCAGGGACCCCGTTTGTACAAGAGGATTTGACTGGAATCTCACATTTGTGCTAACATCATATTTCATAGTGAGAATGTGCAAACATTTGCTTTCATTTGAAATTGAACAGAGTATTATCGTGACTGAGGTAAACTCTGTGCACATTATGCTGCTATCATGCATTATTTCTTCACAGCTGTGCACATCAGGCTAGAGCTTTATATTCCGTCAAATCCCTGGAATGAAGATTGTATAAATGGGGCCCCTGATCTTGTGTTTTCGGACGCCAGGGCCCAGTAACGGCCCAACTATGGATCCATCTCTGCCTCTGCCTTTCAGCTTGCATCTTGACCACAGTACTCTTGGCATATCGTGACAGAGGAGACAGGGCAAACTTTGCTGTTACTAACTGAAGTCATTCATTCCTGGGTGAGCAGGGTATGGATACTGCCAGCGAGGATAACACAAAGAAGCCGTCTCCTCTCGTAGCCTCGTTAAGAAACAGAGTAGATGACCAGTGTAACACCATCACGTCTGACTGCCACATTTCCTGGTCTTTATTTCACTTTCAGAAATGCACGTGTAGCTAATTTAACAATGAGGCGGAAATATATTGTATGTAACAACCACTGAGAAAACAGGACGTTGTTCCTGATATTTTGTCAACACTGATACTTATAAAGGAACTGAACTTTATATATACGTCACATCAATGGATGAATCATTTACATGTTCACTAAAATAAAAACCAAAGTCAAAATGAGACATTAAAGTGACATCTGTAGAAGCGGAAGCTGGATGATGAATAGCAGTGACATCATCGTGGGTAGTTTATCCTTCTTCTGTGAGATGTTATTTAACCCGACATCTTACAGTGTTTGAGTCATTTATGTCTTAGTCACGACTTTGCATGGGGTTATTCATGGTGTGTGTGTTATTTCGTGTGGTGCTGGAACATTTCCAGTTGTTATTTTTCCTGTTTTGCAGACGAACTGAAAGGTAAAGTTCTGATGCGATGGAATTCAGAGGGAATCAGGGGAACCTCGCTCCAAACACTCAGACTCAGAGCAAAAACAGGGGTGGATATAATACAAACAATGGCTGTACAATGTATCACATGCAGTACTAGATATTCTTTGTGGAGCTCAGGATTCCAATTTTATGGAAGCTGATGTTACAGCACCTCATGCTACAATGACCCAAATGACCTCTCACACAGCCTTAATAAAAACATTATCACTATCAAATAATTTCTTATAGCCATAGATTTGTCTAACGAGGGCTGGTTATCATCACCGAGGTTGTAAAAAGAAGTCCAGTTATGTGAAAGCGTTTCACTCAGTCGGGGCTTGATTTCAACACTCATAATATCCTCAAGAGAATCAAGCTCTCCAGAATATTAATAGACACGTCCATCTGCTTTCATGGGAAAATTACATTAAATACTCACAGATTTGAATGAAATCTGGTGTGTCAACTGGATGCATAATTAAGTCTTAAACATCCTGTTTCTCAAATCACTGTTGATACTATTAGATCTTCATTTAAAATGATCTTCACAGTACATTGTGTGTTAAATTCGTAAGCTTAAACAACTGCTGAGACTGAAGAGAGTTGCAATTACAGAGATTCAAGTTCTTATTTGTCGTTTTGGCTCATTCAGTATGAGCAGTGAAATGCAGCCTGTACTAACCTCATTTTATTATATGAGGTTAGAAATGGTATATTAGTACATCTGTATGTTTGGACACGTGGGTGTTCACACCTATGAGGTCCCTTGGAAATAGATCGTCATGTTTACCTCCATCATGAGGTATTTCTATGATTTTAAGCTCTGTGCTTTTTGGAATTTAGAAGTTCATGTTTTTACATACAATTTAGGGTATTTTCATTCCTGTACTGCATTAAAATCAAGAGGTTTATCAGTTTGTAAGCAATCAACAAACATATCCTCAGTTATTATGATAGTATTTGTTTCTATGCATTGAATTAATTATAGTCTATGTTGGTGATAATCTGTCTTTATTTAGGTTTTTCTTTAGACAAACACACATGGAAATGTTTTAGTGTTTCAGAACTGTGAACCTGGACAAGACACTTCACTCCATTATTTTAAGAGTACATGGTCACCACCTGGTGGTGTGTTGGAGGTCTGATGAGCAGCAAATCACTGCAGCTGCTGTCACAGGCAGCAGGAAAATAAACCTGAATAATATATGAAGGAAAAGTCAAGTCAATGGAGGAGATTATTTTGTGGGACGAAGGCAAACCTTATCTTACCTGCCTTCAGTCTTTGTTTTGGGACCACATGATTTATAATTATGAAACTATGAAAACAAAATGCATTAATGTGTTTCTGATAATTAAGGTAAAATGTGTGTTTGTGTTAAGGTCAGGTCAAAGGTCAGTCCCTCCTCAGAGGAGTCAGTGTGGAGGATGATGATGATGATGATGTCAAACAGTCTTAATTGTCAGCTTGATGATGACTCTACTTTAATGCTTTCTCACCCTGCTGAAGTCCCTTTGGACCCACTGAAGACCGACTGTGACACTGGAAAGTTAAACCTAAAGTTACCTGATGCTCATCAATACTGATCTTCCAGGAAGTGTTATATTCTGTGATGTGTGCGCTACGCTAAATCTGATTTAACATGACAAATTGTTCAATCATTTTTAGCCGTTGGTCCCAAATGCCTCTTTTAGTGTCCTCATGGTGTCGTTAAGATGCCACATAGGAAAATGTTTCATTGGCCAAATGACACAAATACTAATCGCTGCGGGCAGGATCTTCATTACGACTTGTTTGATTAATGAAGTGCACCAACTGTTTAGAGCAGAGTTCACAATCAACTCCCTCCTCTGCTCGGCGTCCAAGACGAGCAGCAGGAACTGAGCGAGCAGTGAACCTGATGAGTCTGTAATGTGATTCCAGTTTTGTTATTGATGCAGTAGTAGAAGTAGTAAACGTGTGTGTAATGAATGCATCCTAATTTAGATTCAATTATTTACCTTTGCGAAGCAGCTTGCAGCACTCAAACGAACAAATTCGTCACAACTTTGCCTTTCAAAAAGCTGACAGGACAACCGCGTGACTGCAGATCATGCATGAATGTTTGTTGCGATATTTCTGTGTGTGTGTTAAAAAAAATGTGATTTGTATTTTAGTATAGAATACATGCAAAAAAACACAGTGGTGAATACAATATATTTGATGATGTTGGATGACAAACATTGATCTATTCTGAAAGGAAATAACCCAGGAAATCTAGCAGTCAAGGAAATCGGGCGTAATGTCTCACAAACAGAAAAAAAAC
>CAAKHC010015614.1:20717-34995 GCA_901007825.1 Macroramphosus scolopax | reverse complement strand
GGGGGGGGGGGGGGGGGGGGGACACCCTCAGATGGACATGTAATGAAAAAGGCAAACAAGGAGACAGAGT
Organism: Macroramphosus scolopax; assembly: GCA_901007825.1. Classification (NCBI taxonomy): domain Eukaryota; kingdom Metazoa; phylum Chordata; class Actinopteri; order Syngnathiformes; family Centriscidae; genus Macroramphosus; species Macroramphosus scolopax. The sequence goes on along the minus strand of CAAKHC010015614.1, from coordinate 34,925 downwards.
CCTGCTCGTGCCTCCTGCATCACTTGCACACTCACGCAGGTCATAAATCCAGGTTGACTGAGGCTGAGGTCTGACAGCAGCGCTGCAGAGGGACAAAGGTAATCCAGCAATAATTTTCACTGAACAAGGGATTGTGATTTCTCCCCCCATCAGGAGGGAGAGAGCCAAAATCATCAGGGAGGGTTTCTGACGACGCGGCGCTGTCTCGCCGACAGCCCAGTAATGTCCTCGCATTCATGGGGATGAAGCTGTTCCTGACAATGGTGGAGGAGAAAGAGAACTGCTGATGGAGAGGGAAGAGGTGATGAAAGGGATAAGACTGTGTGTGTGTGTGTGTGTGTGTGCGTGTGTGTGTGTGTGTGTGTGTGCGTGCGTGCGTGCGTGCGTGCGTGTGTGTGTGTGTGTGTGTGTGTGTGTGTGTGTGTGTGTGTGTGACGGCTGAACGTTTGCACCTTTTTTGTCTGTCTCTCTGTGACTCGCTGTACTCCCGTTGCCACGACAACCACAATCACTTTCCAAATCAAATGTTATTTACACGTGTAAAAAACATTCATATTTAATGACCTTTACCTTCTTTATTATATTTTACACTTTTAAATGGACAACCACAGATTTTGGACGTGGAGGACGAGGGGACGGTTGTCGTGGAGATCTTTACATAGATATTAGACTGCCTCATTTGCTGTCATGGTACCAGTCAGGTACCAGTACAGCCAGTCATCTCTGACCGGCCTCAGCGGAGGACCTGAGCATTCCAGGCAGAGATGAACTGGGAGGAGAGTCTGACCAGCAAAGAGCTGCTCTATCAATTCCTGATATACATTAATTCAATTTGTCTTCCCTGACTCAAACTAAACTCAGTGAGATGTTTGACTGCCAGCAGATCCCCGTCAGACGGGCTCCCCGTCAGACGGGCTCCCCGTCAGACGGGCTCCCCGTCAGACGAACCCCCGTCAGACGGACTCCGGCTCCTCCAGTAATTATTGTTGAGTTATGTGGAATAAACATTCAACCTCATATCATATATGATACTTTGATCTGGACTGAGCTCGTCCTTCCCGTCACAAGCCGGCTCTGAAGGTCGGCCTGGTGGCAGCCAATACATTAACAATACTGAACTGTCTCGGGGGGGCTCAGTGGAAGGTTCCTAATATTTAGATGGAACAAATTAGTCATCAAAATGAAGAATTTACAGAACTATGTTCTGGTTCTTGTTCTCAGCACGGTGCTGGTTCCAGCCCGGTTGCTGTGGGGTGTTCAGACAGGTTTCCTCGGTGACGTGGATCTCTGTCCCTCTGGGCTCCAGGTATCTCCTTCTCTCTCCGAGGTAACTAAGCCTTGTGGAATGTTTGACGCTCTTCTCGCTGACCTCTGCAAGTGTTTGGACTTGGCCCTCACCCATCATCTCGTATTTTCCCCTGAGGTAGTGAGGATTAACCCTGACAGTCCATGAGGAGGGTGAGGAAGGAGAGACTGTTCATATCATGAAGCAGAGCGCCGACAGGCATGGAACTGGGTGAAGTGTAAACAGAGACCTCCTTGAGGGACCTGGAGGATCTGCACTGTGATGAGCAGTTGTTGTTGTTGTTGTTGTTGTTGTTGTTGTTTCACAGGTTTGATTTCAGCTAATTGGACAACCGAACTGTCTCTCTTCGTCACAGCGTAGAGATCTTCCTCTTCCAGCTCCCCACTGGAAGAGGAAGGAGGATGTAAAACAATCAGCACATACAAACACAGATGGGACGAGAACAAACGATCCATCAACACACGAGTGGCGTCGATTCCACATCCACAGTCGACCATCAGAAACTTAAACATCCAAACAACTCCATCATATCTGCAGATGAGCCTTCAACAAGTGCTGTGACGTCACCTGTCGGCCAACCTATACAGTATATTGTTTGTATTGCTTATTCTGCTTTTACAATCCCAAAAATCTGCTTTTAAAAGCGTCATGATGATGGGAATCACTCCTCCTGTTGATTCTATATGAAGTAAGTCTGTGTGCTTTACTATATACAGTATAGTACACCCCCCCTCCCCACACACACACTGTTCACATCAGTCAACATCCTTCTACATACACATGTTACAGCTGAGCACCATTAATATTACACTGAAAACAACATATGAATCAAGAACAGAACATTTCCACCAACGTCAGTCCGTCTGACCCTCAGCTTCCGTCCCGTTGATCCGAATGCAGAACTGGTGAATGAACTCCGAACAAATAGAATTAATTGCCAGAGACATGAAAACCTGGATCCCTGATCCCAACATGATTTAATGTTACTCAGCGTGGTGTTTAAGTGATGAAGTCAATGGACCAGACCTGATTCATGCAAATCAGTGTACGGACACAGATCCGATTCTATCTGCGCTTCTTGAAAAACGTTCATTACATTCCAGGGGAGATGATGAAGACGTGTTTCTGTGTCTGCAGGGAACCTAACACACACTCAGAATAACAATGTGAACCTGTCGGTTGCAGGTTAGCGTTGAATGTTGAAGTGATTACGTACATTTCTGAGCCTGTTAATCATTTAGACCCCAAACAGAAGGACAGATAGGTTTAACAATACCGTGATGATCCTTGGAGGAAGACGGCCGGCCGGACCTGAAGTAGCTCCCAGTGCTCCGACCTTTCCTCCTAATTACAGATCTGCTTCCAGGAGTTTCACTCCCTTTGTCCTCAATGTCTCCCGACACATTTCAGGTGGAGCTAACAGCCTCATTACTTGCCAGAGGACCTTGGTGCTGATGTCGCTGTATGAACAGGTCTGCAGGTTTTAACTAATCCCTGCGATGCAGTCGGTGTCTCGCTGTTTATTGCCAGTTATTAAAACCAGGACGTCCCTTCTGCACGGGCGGTTTTCCTTTTATTAGATCCATTCTCACTACTTGAAGTGGCTAAATGAGCCGGCCGTGTATATTCATAATGTGATTACTTTCCCTTTCCAATTTGCCAGACACAACAGTTCTGTGCAGGAACTATAACGGGCTCTTCTGCATCAAACACATCTGCAGCAGTAACAGAATATTAGCTCGTCGCCCAGCGGGGCTCCGACGGGACGGGTCAGACCGAACAGCAGACGAGGCTTCTAGCATTCTCCGTCTGAAATCAATGCGTGAAGCATTACATTGTCTGATCTGTGTGTGTGTGTGTGATAATTGCTCCCTGGAAGGATATGAAATGGCAAATTACATCAGGCGGCAATTTCCTTCACAATTTCAATCTCACAGATGATTTCTTCAATTTTTATATTTCATGTGATTTTCTCATCACATCCTGTGCAAATTAGTAGGTTTGTTGGAGTTTCTGCCTGTTCTGCCTCCGACACGCCGTTCTGGATGAAAACATTTGAATTGAATAAACTCCGGGCACGTTGTACGTGTAATATGATTGATTACAATAGCTGGAAAACTATGCATGTCAACCGAGCTCGGCCTTTTCTTTCCTCCTTGCCACTGGCGCGCTGATATTCTTCCTGAGAATAATGCATTTCAGACAGAGCAGCTAACCGCTCGGCTTGAATGGCTGCTGTCACACACAATAACGGTGTGTGTGTGTGTGTGTGTGAACGGCCGGCGCTGCCTGTTAACGCCAGGTAGAGCAGGAACGGAGCCGGAGGAGCTCGTCTGTAGAGCACAGACAATTTTGTTCAGGCTCTCCGGCAGCTTTGTCAGAGCGTGTGTGTGTGTGTGTGTGTGTGTGTGTGTGTGTGTGTGTGTGTGTGTGTGTGTGTGTGTGTGTGTGTGTGTATGTGGGTGGTGTGTGTGTGTGTGTTGTGTGTGTGTAGAGGGTAATTGCTGCTACTAGCCGTCCTCCCCGGAGCCCCAGTGCCCGCTTGGAAAATTGGAAGAGTCATTTCATCTCCGAGGAGAGGACGGATGGGAGCGTCGCGGGGGGGGGAAGCAGAGGAGGCTAAATTACAGAGCAGCACGGTGTGGCAGCCGGTTGTGTACTCTGACCCTCTGTCCTGACACCACTTGGAGCCGCAGATGAAGGCTATTTTAAAAAAGATGTACATCGTCTGCCAGAGACAGCAGGAGGTGAAACAATCACATGACATTGGTAACATGCAGTTCTACCTTTTGGAGGATCATCCTGTGCAGTTCTCAGAATGAGCCTGAAAGGAGACGTTCTTAATATTTCCTCAGCTTAAAGCAGTGACACATCTCCAACCTGAAAGATCACCACTGCAGCTGCACACGTTTCAGAGACACTGATGAGTCATCGCAGACTCAAACTAACTGCCAGCTTTCTCCGTCCATTATTTGTTGCAGGGCTCTTGGATGGATCTTAGAATCCCTGTTGTTGTACAGAGATGTACTGCTGCCTCCAGTTGATGTGTGGTACGCCAGTGTTGTTCTGACAGATGGCAAATGTCATTTTTCCTATTGACCAACACCACATATTGTTGTCCTCTCCCTGCAGACGTGACCCCGGGACGACCCGGCGCTGCACTCAGGACCAGTTTTCATTGCTCTGTTTACAAATCCCTTGTTTACAGTTGTTATACAGACATGAGATTATGTCGAAGAACATCATCTGAAATAGGAACATATAGTGAGTATTAAGTGGAACGATCCGGGCTTGTGTTTCTGAGGAACAGCCTCCAAAATAAAAGCACATCAGGTGATTTCTTCCTTCTGTATTCCTCGTGTCCCTTAAGATCTTATCAAGAAAAGCAGTATGCTCACATACTTTTGCTAAACATGTCAACCCTTGGTCAGGGAATTAGTGTTTGAACATGTAAACCATGTGGAGTACCGTACATGCCATCTGTGGTACCGTTGCTCGTATCATTGACGAACCCACGTGAATAATTAAGGGGGACGGAATCCAAAGGTGCACTGGAGCTGCTCTGGCTGACTGCCAATGAATACACAGTTAAGATTCCTTGGAGTCTTCCTCATCTTGCAACGGGGAAAGTCAGCCATGTCATTAATACCAACTCTGGTTCAACCTGTTTCACTCACTGGCATCCACCCAGTGCCAGTTCTAATCCCCATTACAGGAGGCGACCAGTGTATGAAACCAGTTGAATGTTCAACCCAGCAGATAGACAAGAGGTTAATGTCGCCTCTGACACCACGAGCTGCCCTCCTCATCATGACGTGTGGTGGCAAACAGACGGCGACGCCCCCCAGCCTCCACCGTCCCCAACACCCACATCAATTTGTAGATTTGCAGAGACGGTGGGGGGGGAACAGAGGGCGCGTCATGCTCCACAACCCCAAAATTAATAGGGGGCCCCTCATTATGGAGAACGGCAAAGACAAAGAGGAGTCGGTGAAGAAGGGCGAGCTGGAGGAGGATCTCTATGTAATGAGACGGGAGGAGAGTCTGAAGGAAACAGACATCATATGATACATTTGTATGTTAGGAATGAACTCTTGATCGCAGCCCAGAGGATCTTTCATATTCCCTCTTCTCATGCTGTGGAACTCCGTCTGAGCTGAGAAAAGCCAGCGAGTGAAACAGGAAATTACTCGCCCCCTTGATAGCATCCTTGCTTTACCTTCTCCCCCTCCTATTTTCTGCCTTTTCTTCTCCTCCGCTCCCTCAGGGCGGTTGGGTAGCAGCCAAACTCATTGAAAGGCAGATCAATAAAGAGATATATTGTCATCTCAGCGCGCCGCCCTCTTAATCAATTAATCTATAATAGAATCCATTCAGTGGAGCCTCTTAAAGGGCCCGTCCACCCATTAGCAGTTACGGGTCAGGAATGGTGGAGACGTATGGGGGTCTCATTACTGGTAATGGAGGGAAACTGGCAGAGGATCAGATGCTCGGCTTCATCCACACAGGTGGAAGCAGGACATGGACTCAGCCTGCAGAGATTACTGCTGCTTCTCCACGTGCATCAGGCGACGTGTGCCAGCGTTCACGCAAGCTGCATCATCATCACCAAAACAGCATTGGACAAACTGATTCACATCGACTCTCAACACATGACAAACAAGTTGAAGAAGACAAGGAACTGAAAGATGGAGTTGGTAGGAACGATCCCAGAACAGACGATGTATTAGAGATTAGAGGCAGTTAATGACAGAATCATGCTAATGCTAATGCTAATGCTAATGCTAATGCTAATGTTAATTCGCCCTGTTTGTAAATATCCATCGTACCCACATTGAGGAAGCTGCTTTTCAGAAATGATGCTCCATGTTCTCCCGTTGGATATTTGTAACAAATAGAATAACGAAAAGCATCGGATTCAGTGTGCAAAGTTTTTGTGCGTAACGATTATTATCAGATTACGGAGTTGCAAAACTCGTACGAAAGATACTGACTTGGTGTGCAAAGGTTCATGTGTCCACCCGACCCTGACTACAGTGAGCAGCAGAGCTGCTTCATCCTCTCATGATGGACTTAAGGCAGACAGGACGCTGCCATGACTCACCGTCGCCTCTTGAGGTATAAAGTGGTATTACGAGAGCGGACGGGCCCATCTGGTTTAGCATGCTAACTCCAGTGGAAATCACTGCAGCACAATTTGGCATCAAGCGGAAAATGTTGTTTATTCACAATCATAGTTGACTATTTAAATACTTCATGGGGCCACTGAGACATTTTATTTTGTTAACGAGTGAACTCACAGACAGACGTCCTGTGACATCGACTGCTGTGGCCGTCCAGCATCTGTGAGACTTTATCAGCTCTAATTATAAGCATGTAGAATTACCCCCATCAATATCAGAGCTCCATCACTGTTGTTCATACCACCATTAACGCTGATTGTCCACAGGAAGGAAGTATTTCTGGTGACAGATGTGGACCAGTCTGGACACACTACAGTGAATAACGTGTTGGAAGGACACAGGAAACTTGTTCACCTTCCATCAGTTAAAAACAAGAACAACATTGTTATTTTGAGTGTGTGGTTGAGAACATGCCGCTGCCTCCGTACTCCTTTATTTACATGTGTGCTGATGTATGTTAGTCAGCCTAATTTACCAAACATAATGTTTTAGAATTCTAATTATATATGAAGCTCATCCTGCATTCGTTTAAGAACATATTGTTTATTATTTGGTAGCAGTATCTACTGTCTGAGTGTGTTGTTTGTGGACCGACCGTCCTCCCAGTGATGCTCGCTTGACTCCCAGTATATCACATTTGAAAAAAATGTGTATATAAACACCAAAACAATACATGGATTCTTTTGTGTATTTGTACTGGCTCCGTGCTCGTCGTGTAGGAGACAACAGATACAATAACAATCATCTACACACCAATGAAATGATATTTGAAACATGAACAATGTCCTCTTTCATTTGGTAATGAACATCTCCAAGGTCAGTGTGCTGCTCTGCTGAGGTGAGGATGAGTTGTATCAGATGGTTTGCTGCCCAGATGGGAAACAGAACAGTTCATGAATCACGGCTGCAGGTTTGACCTGTACGAGCAACACAAAGGATCCTACAAATAGAAACACACCTTTGTCAGAGCTCCAGGAAGGTTCCTCCGAGTTTGAAAACCCGTTCTGATAAACCGATCATACTGATCAATGATCTTTAAAAGGATGGTCAGCAATCATAATGTGACTTGGACTGAAGTTTGATTTCCAGGAAATATAAGCAGACACTTGATGTTTCTCTTTCCCTGGAAGCATTATTGTACAGAATAATTACAGCTGCAGCCTCAGTCAAGAGAGATGAAGAGATCCAGGCATGTGTCATCATTTCACTTAAAGTCATTAGTTTATTAATGTTTGCTTAATGCTCTGCTCATTTCATGTTCAGTGTGAGCGCTCCCACTGGGTCTGTGGTGATTAGTAATGTGCACAGAATATGTTGTCCAATGTTCTGATAGAGTGGATCCATGCTGGATTCATGATTTGTACTTCCAGTGACAAACATAGATAGAAAATGTCCTGTAATAGAGAAATGAATCTCGTGACCACCCGAACCCTTTCAGAATAATTAGACTGTATATAATAGAGCTGCTCTTGTCATAATGGTGCCAGGAAATGTGTTAATGCTGTGCATTGCTCAAAAGCCGACTCTGGTCCTTCCAACACAACCGAGCAAATTGCAAATATCAGCCCATGAAGCCTTTGTGTGTGCAGCGAACATAATTTTATGATCTATGGCTCAGCTGCAAGTGTGCTGCACAGCAGCAAACGGCACTGATGGGCTGGCATTGTAATTCAGCTCCTAATGTGGATAATTAGTCTAAATTCATGGAGTGCTTGATTCCACTGACGTCCATGCCAAATGTTTGACGAAGGCACCAAAGTAGCAGCATCACTCACAGGCGAACGGAAATGCATTTAGTGGAGGGCTTCATCATGTTTTATTCAATCACAGAGCAACGCTCAATTAATCAGTTTCTGCAATTAAATTAAACATGTACATGCATAAAACATGCAATAAATATCAGGGGTGTTTAAGGGCTGCTCGGTTCTGGGTTGTTCTGTTGATTCAAGGTATTTATCATTAGGTTCCAACAGCAGGGTGAGATTAGAAGTATCGAATTGTGTCTTTTGTCACCCGACGGTGTATAATGGGATGTGTCAAATCTCCTCTTATTATGTGCTACTTGATGCATCCCACTGTCCGATGCCTTCCTATAAATGTCAAGAGCTGTGTGTTTACCAGGTCTGTCTGACCCCTAATATTTATTCAGCTCAACAGCACTCTGTCCAATCATTTCTTATTGCTCCATTGCAAAAATGTGGCTCTTGGTATGTCAGGTCTCATTGGCTGCAGCTTGCCATATCTCCTGGCACATGTAATATTGCTTTTCGGGTTCCATCAAGTGCAGGCGAAGCCTGGGCTCAGATAAATAGTGACATTTTGCTGTGGTGTGTGCGGTTTGTTTGTATCTCTTAGTGCCTGAGTCATTTCCACTGCCTGATTTGTATACATAGCACCACAGTCGGCTAGATCAAAGGTCTTTCACATGTAAGACAAATTTGCATTTGGATTCTCACCAACGCCGACATAATTTATGCCTCTGTGGTTAGATAACGGCTTTGAGATAAATGTTGACATTTGCCCACACTGAGTAAGTGTGGCTTTAAATGAAAAAGGTTATGTCTAAATGGGTTTAACCGCAGTAAGATTATAAAAGGCCTCAGATGCCTTTCCCGTTTCCTGAACATTTTACCATATAGAATGTATGTTGATAAGATACATGTTGTGGAAATCACAGAAAGAATTCTGAATGGTTTTAAAGACGGAACATTGCTGCTGAGGCCTTCACTGATGGTGATGGCTTTGTCTTGTCATCCATGTTTCTATAAGATGTGACATTTAAATAGAAATATTTAGTCTACCAGGCATGAAGCTGATCACATTAAGCTGTTTAATAAGAGACCACAGTGCGCTGCAGTATCTGATTAGGAAGCAAGTTCAGCCAAGCTGGAATGACGTTTTTCAAATTGTTATTCTTTATTTTATATATTATATATATTTTCTTCTGGATACCTGACCAGGTTACAACGACCGAGTCTGTCGGAGGCTCACGCGCGACGGTCCTGGCTCTTTAAGAAAGTGGCGATGCGATGGTGAAGACAGACATGGTTAAACCGGAAGCTCGGTAAAGACTCCTTCAATATAAAATAACATTGGGTTTCAGCAACGTACCAAAAGTGAAATTATTGTAAAATGTAAATATTTTTTTGTACACACGTCAAAATATTAGGTGACTTTTGGGTGATACGTTAGATGATTAATGGCTGGAGACCTCCAATAGGCATTAAAATACTTAATCTTATTTGGTTGAAACATATTGAGGAGAGGCTGCTCCTTATTCTGTAAGTTCTATTTCATCCAACCTGTCATCGGACTGATGTTGTATGAAACGGTCATTTAATTTACAGTAGAGTAGCTTTACACTGGCGACACAGAAACGAGTCGTTGGTTGATGATATATTTATTTTGGAACCAGCACCGGAAGTTCTTCCTCGCATCAGGCTGGTTCCTCTGCTGAGCGTCTGCGTGCTGTTTTGAACTGAGTCCGCCTGCTGTAGTAAATCAGTCCGAGTAGCGGAGAGGAGCCGAACAGCGCCGACTGTCCGCCTATAGAAAGAAATGGAGCTCTGGGATTCACAAAGTGGACTTTCCCTCTCATTGCCATGACTTCATGTACTCCGGGACTAATTTTGAATATTTCTCTTCCGTGATATTAATGTTAATACGTTAGAGACCGGGATGACTGAGTGACCGGGCGCTGCCTGCTGCTCACAGCCGCCTCTCCTCTCATCACCTGCGGCTCGCTGTTCACGGACCGCCCGCTCGACCGGACTCACACTTCCGGAGCGTCGGGAAAGTTTCTGTGTGGGATGTTTTAACTTCTGATGTGACTGTCCAGCGGCTGAGATGCTGCATGCGGAGTTCGCTGCTGCCCGCAGAGGTTTCATCCAGTAGAGTGCTCGTCCGTCGGATCTACCACCGCTGCCGGACAGCTCGGCTCACTAACTGCGCTGTTCCCTGAAAGCCTCTTCTACCTCTGAGATCCGAGTGTATGATGGAGTACCACCCGACTCTGGTTCCCCTATTGGTTTTGTTTGCACTCAGAACTTTGGCATATGGTAAGTTTTATTTATGCATTCAGTTGGTTGGTGTTTCATGTTTGCACAGATGGAGCCTATGTGCCTCATATCAGTGGCCCCCAGACAAGAGTCCCCTGGGCTCCAGAGAGGGTCCCTCTAAAAACAAGTCTAAAATCCCGATATAATGTCCCCTTCATGTCGTTGACACTATAGTCTGCTTAGCTTTTCAACATAATGCTGTGGCCCGGTGGTGGAACTGATAGATCTGTAACAGTACAGCAATCTTCATTGTTGAGCATTTATGTCTGCTTGTGCAAAACAATGAGTAATCCTACTGGATGATGTAATTTAAAAAGGTCACTTAAACCAGGAGAGCCCATATGCAGCTTTACTGTGCGTCTTGCCCATGGGACCAGGGATTCACAAAGGCATCTGCTCCCCACAGAAATCTCACTTAGTTGAGATTCTGTCTTGCTCATTTATCTCTATTATTAGCCCCATTATGTGAAGACAAATCCTCTGCACAATATAATGGTGAAACAGAAAGAGCATTATCCATGCAGCTTCCTTGTGCTGATGCTCTGTGCTGTAAGTGAGCATACAGGCGCTGGCACACTGACAGCAATGATACGAATCTCTTTTTATTCCGGTGTTGTGATGCACTTTACATACAAGCCTTTAGCAGATGCCGTATCCTCAATGTCAAACCGTCTCCCGTTCCTAGCAGCTCACCCTCTGGTGATGGATTGTGTGGATGTTTGGTGGTGAGTAAAGATGCATTCTGTAGTACGAGGCTTAGTTGCATTTAGCCTCCACTTAATCCCTGGAAATGCTTCTGGAGCAGCCTGTTTGTCTCTGTTGTTTTAATTACTTTTTTAATGACTCTACATTGAGAGATTTGCATGCTGGGCCTTTTTTTATTGTCACTCTTCTCATGCTAAACTATGAGGACAGAAAGCCCGACTGCATCCTCCATCATATGTTAGTGCACTCGGAGAGAAGCCAGGAGACTCCTACGTAGGATCCTCAGAAACTAACCTGCTGATAGATGTTCTCACTGCATGTTTGGATGACAGGTCAACATGTCCTGAGAAGATTAAGGAAAAAGTTTGAAAAAGGGAGAAGAATCTGTGGATCCTCCCTGAAACGCATTGACTTCTTCTTTTTGCTCTGCTCCGCCCCTCAACTTAGTTTGCTAAGAACCAGCTGGGTGTTGTTGTGTAATCCTGCTGCCTGACAGACAGAACTTGCTCCACTGAGCCTGGACGGATCCACAGATCCTCCATCAGTCACTTCAATATAAATGGTAAATTGCTGCTCGTAGGCTTCAGGCTCTTTGTCAATATACTTGTGTCTTTTTTCTCCGACCCCCAACTGTGATGTACAAAAGCGCTTTTTCCGACACAAGTGGGATGTTATAGTTTGTGACAGCGTGGTGTCTTTGGGCCGCGGCCCCGCCGCTGAGGCTCCTTTAACAAGGCTGTAAACATGGAGTATGAACTCAGCATCTGTGGAAGTGCTCCTCCAGTGACTCCAGCTGCTCCTCCGGGACTACAAAGGCTGGATTAAAGGAACTTATTTTCACTTAAGCAACACACGCTGCAACTGAACCCCCCCGCGACTGTACTGTTTTTAACCACGCATTTATTTTCTTTATTGAAATTGAAATTTCAAACACAGATTTGTCCCATCCAGAGCTCCTTAGATTAAAGGGAGCATCTGCTTCAACTAAGTTCAAGCAGGGATATATGAAGGAAACGAACGTGATGAAACAGCTTCATGATACTGCTCGTCTTCCTTTTCCTTTCACATCTGAGCCCCCCCAACCCCCCCATGGGGAGCCGGAGTCGTGTTTCAGCGGTCTGTTCCTCCGACTGTTTGGCCAGTAAGGCGACACTGTGCTTGTCAGTCATCTCTGTCACCATCAGTCAACACCGGGTGTTTGTCGGTTCTCCCCAACGACCGTCGGCTGTTTGCTCTGCTCTCCACTGGAGTGGCTGCAGGGCAGCTTCCATGAATGTCCCCAAACAGACCAGTAACCAGATCAAATAGCCCAAACCCTGATATCTACACTGTAATTACAGTCGGAGCGTACGACTGCATTTCCTTCAGGGGGGAGGGGGGGGGGGCTGTAATGTGATGGAAGTAGCACAATTAACAGACGACTCATTGTTCACTGGGCCGTCTGTGGCACTGGCAGTTGTGTGTTTTCACATGAGGCATTGGGGGGAAGCTGTCGTCCACAGTGACTTACAGTGGAGGAGGTCTGGGGGCTCCAACGGGTCGGTCAAGGGTTGGGGGCTCCAACGGGTCGGTCAAGGTTTGGGGGCTCCAACGGGTCGGTCCAGGTTTGGGGGCTCCAACGGGTCGGTCCAGGTTTGGGGGCTCCAACGGGTCGGTCAAGGTTTGGGGGCTCCAACGGGTCGGTCAAGGTTTGGGGGCTCGAGCGGGTCGGTCAAGGTTTGGGGGCTCGAGCGGGTCGGTCCAGGACATCTTGGCCGGTCTTCCAGCTGTTTCTGGATTTGCATTCCAGTATTTAAGCCCCTTTAATTCGGTGTACCAGTAGTATATCTGGTAGTATTTAGCCATGAATATAAACTCCGGCTGTAATTTGCGGTGCTGGTGGTGTTTCCCTCCCCACTAACAGCTCCCCTGTTATACTGGTGGTCGGTCTCATGGTGACTGTCTGTGTTTACAGGAAGTCGGTCCACCACCCGGCACCATCACATCTGTTTCTGGAAGAGGTTTGAAGGATACGTCCCACTACTTCTGTAAACTGGATCGTTGTCAAACCGAGTACATGTTGAAACAAAACACGAGTTTTTCTTTTAATTCGGGTGACCTGCGATCTGTTTTAATACATATTGAATGCAAATATCTGACAGTTGAGAAACAGTTAACCGTTGCAAAGGGTGGTTTTGTATCGGTTTTGGAAACTGTTATTTAACAGGCCAGTACCTGCCGTTCGGAGGGCCGGTCGGTCCAACTGGCACCGGATGACTCAGATCAGCATCATGCAGCATCCAGGAACGGAGGTTTCTGTCTCCTTTTGTCGCGGTTTGGAGAACAAACCTGTGTGTGTCTCCTCCCAACCTGCTGCCCATCTGTTCTCCACACAGCAGTCTGGCTGTCAGCAGCTCTGGTGTGATACACGGAGGAAACATCTCCCTGAAAATCAGGTGGATCCTAATTTACGCTGACTCGGAGGGCACGGAACCAAACATCCTTTTCCTGTCATCCCAGAATCAGCAGCGTTAATCAGGCATCAGACTTGCCGTTTGAAGCATAGCTGTCGACTTCCAAACTCCTTTTTTTCTGTTGCTAAATTTAGTCGTGGAAATAAATCCTCCAAAAACACAGCGCTGGACTCCGGTTCCTGTTAGCTCGTCACTCGACAGTCACTCATCATGTTTACCCCAGATAATAGAATCTCACAGCACTGCTTCATGGTGCAAGATGAAGTTATTTGTGGACCCGAGACTTCAGCGTCAAACTGCAGTGGAGCTGCGTTTAGCAGCGAGTGCTGACAGGACAAGTCAGCTGTAAAGGTCCCAAGTGGGGACCGGCCGGCACGATGAAGACGGAGCTCCCGACCTCAGGCTGCAGACAGATGGACGGCCCGCAGCATTAGTTCCAGTGGTTTGAGAGAGGCAGACCCCCCCCCCCCCCCCCCCCCCCCCCCCCCCCCCCCCCCCCCCAA
>CAAKHC010015613.1:2133-13767 GCA_901007825.1 Macroramphosus scolopax | reverse complement strand
CTGACTCTCTGCACGAAGACGAATAACAATATTTTTCCAACAACCGTCTATTTGTTGAGACTTGTGATATGAAGGACGAGGACGCTGCGGTGTGGACGCCTCCTGAGACCGAGTGTGTTGTCATGCTTGAAAAGGCACACAAACACACACACACACACAGCACACACACACACAACACAATACATTCTTGATTCATGTTTTCCTCGTGAAACCACCATCACGCTCGACTTGACTCGTTCTGTCGACTCAGCAGTCCGATGACAGACACCCCGATTCCCCGAGACGTCTCAGCACCGCAGGGAGCTGCTGCATGTTCTGCATGAATAAGTCAGATTAATTCCACGTACAATTGCAGTGATTAAGGTGAAACAAGTGGACACGTGTGCACCTCCTTTAGGGGGGGGGGACATCAACAGATCCATCTATAGGAGCCGCGGTCCATCTATTATTCATGGACCTTCCATAGGTCTGAGACCAAAGGCCAAAACATCCATATTTTAACATCCTACGTCCTGATCCGACACAAACCCCCCCCAGAGTGGACGGAATCCCTCTTTCATCAAGGTGATGTTTCCTCCCCCAGTAGAACAATCACACACTGTAAACAACCAGGATCTCTGCACCGACCGTCCTCTGTGAGCTGTGAGCGGATCCTCCGAGAGGTGAAGAGGGTTCGAAGGAAGGTTCGTCCATCAGGTGGCTCAGGAGGTAAAGCGGGTCGCGCGGCATTTGGAAGGTTCCTTGTTTGATCATCAAACCGCCTGAACTCCCCAAGCGGCTCCTGAATGCGTCGTCGACGGACGGAAGGAGGGACGGACGGACGCCACCGTGGACCCACGAGTCGACTGATCCCATCCGATCAATCCTTCGGTTCCGCATGAGATATTCAACGACAAACCTACGGACGCTTTAGGAATAAAACACAAATCAATAATTGTTAAATGACTTGCTAAAAGTGAGGCGGTTGAGTTCCTGATGATGAACCAGCAGCCCGGCGGGGGGGGTCACCTCAGGGTTCACCGGCCTCTAAATCCACTTAATTAGCAAACATGAGACGCAGCGGGGTCAAATTGAAAAGGTCAACGCAAACGCTGACAAACAGGCTTTGGGAAGGACGGCAGGGTGGAGGGTGGTGCAGTCATCGGAGGGGGGTGCAGTCAGCTCGGAGGGGGGTGCAGTCATCGGAGGGTGGTGCAGTCAGCTCCGAGGGTGGTGCAGTCAGCTCGGAGACGTCGGGCGGTGTACGACCATCCTCCAGATGACATCAGCTGATGAAATATGGTCGCCGTGTAAACGAGCTTCTTCTTTGATCGGTGAACCGTGGAGAGTTAACGGTGTAAACTGTCAGGACGCCGCAGCTCTTGCAGCTAATTGGCGGCGCCGCCGCTCAACAACAGGACGTACGAGCGTGCAGCCGCGGGAACGGAGCGACGGAGCAGCAGCTGCTATCAGATTCCATCACATCCTCTCGTTTTTCCCCCTTTAATTTCATTTCTCACACGTAATCCGTTTCTAACGTCGGCTAATTGAATCTCCCTGAGATTGCAGCCCCCCCCTCCCATGTGAGTTTAATTCAAAGACACTTCATCCTCCGTACGTCTGCCGCCGATTGTTTCTTATTGATGCCGGTTCCGATGTCGATCACGGGCCTCGTTATCTGTGAGGAACAACAACACCGAGCTGCTCAGACAGTCAACAGAAGATCAGGAGGCAAATCTGACCGATAAAAACAGTTCGACTTAACAGACGATGTTTATCTTTACGAGAAGATGAGAGGTGATTAGTGTTCGGAGTGTTTTCACCAACATCGTGCTCCTCTGATTTAGTTTCCTCTCGTAACATCTTGTCTTCTATTTACTGCAACTTGAAGTACTATATACTTCATGTACTATGCATGTCCGACTCTGTACACATTAGTTTATCATTCCTGTTGTCATCCAAGTTCATCAAATACTGACTGTAATGTTTTATTGTTGCAAAGGTTCTGCAGAACGCCCGGATGAGCTCCTGAGGAGGACGTGGAGGAGCTGGAGGAGCGAATCTTCTCCTCCAGCGCACGACTTCCACCTTCTTGCCGGTATGTGTGCGGAGCCTTCAGGTGGGAGGCTTCAGTAGAAGAAGAACATATAACAAGGTGAAGGTTCATGACGGACTTCATTTACAGCCAGATGTTCTCCAACATTAACAAGTCAGCTGTGTTTGTTGGAACCTTCATTCCACTGTGATCAGCCTGTTGTTGGATGTGGAGGAGACCACAGCCCCCACGTTTGGAGAGCAGCTCCTCCGAGGTTGATCAGAAGAATCTCAGTAAATCCAGTTGTTTCCATGAAGCCGTCCGTCCTCCGTAAAGAGTGTGAAGGCAGTAGAAAATAGACCCGTCGCTTCCAGAGGAGAGCAAATGAAAACCCTCCTCCTACATTCCCCTTCACACATGATCACTTTACAATAATGTGGGTAATGTAATTAAAGCTCTCCTGGCTCAGGTTCCTGCCGCTGCGTTCAATCCTCCAACCCGGCAGTGACACAGGAAACATTTGCATCTCCTGCGGTATGGATTACCGAACCAGCCTGGCGGTAAGAAAAGCTGAGCGTTCTCCCGATACGTCGCGCTCAGGCCATTTAATTACCGAGACCACGATTATCTTCCGCTTCTATTGGGTTCTTCCTTTGTTGTTGATAAGACGCTGCAGCAGGGTTGGCAGCGGGCGGAGACTTCTGCGGCGTCGCAGGTGAGCTGGCCTGCAAACACACGTCGTTACACGTCCGACATATTGACACGTGTGTCGTTCTCACGTCCTACATGTTGACACGTGTGTCGTTCTCACGTCCGACATGTTGACACGTGTGTCGTTCCCACTGCAGGAGCAGAGTAATTCCATCACAGTCGACATGACTCAGACGTGCTGCTGCTGCAGGAATCTTTAAACAGGATGACGCCACCGGCTGACACACGTCTGTTTCTACGGTCTTATTGTGCAACATTGTCGGAGCAGAAGCGTCAACGAAGCCCCGAAGCCGACGGATGAAATATTAATCTGAGATATGTGAAGTGCAACAGAAAGTGAAAGATGAACAAAGCTGTTTTTTTTTTTTTATTTTTATAAACCCCAAACGCAGCTTTCAGAGATAATGAGCGTGATGTTTTCAGTCCTCTCTCTCTCTCTCTCTGATTCACAGCGGATTAACATATGTTAATGTCATGAACTGAATTCCAGCAGCTGCGAAATGAAAGAAAAAAATCTGTTAAGACACGAATGATCTTCAGCGTGTTTGTTTTCCTCACCTCTGTATCAGTCTGACATCCAGATCCCGGCTATGATACATAAACTAGACTTTCTTCTCCTAAAGTTCAGTTCAGCATCCTTGTGTGAATCTGCTAATTCTCGACATGCCGCGCTGAGATCGACTGATAACGCTGCTAAAAGCGTCCTCCAGTTGCTGCATCATTCCTTCTGACGTAGGGACAGATAGGACATTCGATGTGCACATGTACTCGATTGTTTCCCGCTTTCTTTATCAACCATCAGACAACAACCCGGGGCAAATTCTCGACATTTACACGCTTCATACCCAAAGTAATCCGACCTTAGCTGGGATAGTTTTCACCTCGTGTGCTGTTATTCAACACTGACGTGGACTTTAAATAATGGAGTGCTACGATGAACAGTTGTCCTGAACCGTCGTCCGCAGGGTGCAAAACGTGCAACCTGTACAACCACGTCTGCATGACTGCACGTCTGCACAGCTGCACGACTGCACGACTGAACCAACGTGCCTCCTGCACTCAGGTATCACCTCACTCCTCGGTGCACCTGGTGGCGGCTGCGGCGGCTCAGGAGGTGGACGGACGAGACCGTCCGTGTTCCGTAATCCTGCTGCCCACAGCGAAGTAAAGGAAGTCAATAGTTCACACGCCCACTCGTTCCCGGCTCTGCTCTGCACCGACACACGAGAGACAGAATCCATGACTATCTGATCACATTAAGCTCCGTGGAGGTCTGAGGTTTTACATCTTGAGTGCTCTTCTCTGGTAATTGAGCAAAGGGTTGGTTCGTTGCGTAATGTGTGGCAGTGTCCAGTGCTTATAGCTCGGGGGGGGGCGGAGTATATCAATGTAGGTCACACTTTCATTCTCTTTGGTCTCGACTGAGTGTTTGGCTGAGGGGGGTAGAACTCCTGCCACAAAAGCCCCAAAGAAGACGCTGCTGCACTCAGATCGCCGTGGTTACGTACAGTCAGAGCTCAGAGCGTTTCCCACTGTACGGCTTGGTAAATATAAACAGCCGAGCCTCGGGGCACTTTTAATTTAAGAGGTACTTTAAGTCTTTTTAAGGCCGAGTGCACCGACGTCCTGCAGGAATGGGATTGTTATATTAATTAGAATGTTTCTGGTGGATGTATTTAATCTATTTAATGGATGTAGCCTTCAGTTATTCTGACAATGACTTATAGGACCACTGATCTCAGACGTGGTCATGATATGATAAGACAAACCACTTTAAATCTTTTTCCACTTGAAAGCAACATTGAGGGATCGTTTCCAAAGCGGCTCCCAAACTTTATGTTTTGGCGCGAGGCCTCGTTAGACCGGCGCCCGGCTCGGAGTGCGATTGAATAAACCTTCAACCAATCACGGCGACGTGATGCGACGCAGCAAAGCCAAATCTTTCTCATCAGGGAACCATCTTGGTTGTTTCCACCGAAGCGCCTCCACCTCCGCCAACGGGTGTGAAGGACCCCGAGCCTGATGGACGTCTGTCTGGAGGAGCAGGCTGATCAGCTTCTAACGAACTAGCTGGGTGCAGCATTAAAAACGGACTGTAAACGTTCCTTCAGACGACTCCGAGTCACTCGGAGCCTCTAATGAACATCAAATGAGCCGTCTCGTTACCATGGTGATGGGATGTTTCACTTAAATGCTCCAACAAACAACATGCGAGGAAGAGTAGTTAACTTCTGACCATCTAGTTTTGCCGTAAGTCCAATTCAACATGGCTGCTGTGAACGTAGCTTCAGAATAATAAGAGGACTTCCTCCTACCCACCAGCGTCTGCAGTCGGGGGAAAGAATAAAGACTGTGACATGAATCAAAGGGGTTTTGCGTGGATAAAAATACGCTCTTCTCCATCTTCTCAGCTGCTCCCGGTGACCTGCAGTGATATTTACACTTCAAACAGATCCACCGTTTTCCAACGGCCTGAATTCCAGGCGTGAGCTCAGGTTGGACCCCTTGAAGGGGATCAGACTCTGGATCAACCATCCTCGCCCTCGGAGGGAAGGGATGCTGCTGCCGAATCCCACCGTTGCCTCCAGGAGCCGGGGGGGGGCCCAGGTGGAGAGAGGGTGATCAGGAGAACCCGCAGCTGACGGGCTTTCAATTACTCAAACACTTTCTACCGCTTAAATCTTAAGATCGTTTTTTTTCCTCACTGCAGGGCTTGAAATGTCACTCAGGTTTCCATAAGTAACAAAGAGAAGAGAGTATTATGGCTTTTATGGCTCTCGGAGGAGCCATTACGGGATGCAGGGAGAAGCAGCCGCGGAGGGGGGGCAGCCATTACTCACCTTGAACGGCGGTAAGTGAGGTACATCCATTACACTCACGGAGGTCCGGTTGTCTGGATCTAATTCAAATGGTGAGCAGGGGCAGAACTGTTAGCTCTATCTGAGACGATTAGTGATGACGAGCTTCACCTCACAAGTGGCTGTGAATGGAAAGGAAGCATCTGTATTCTCTGGAGGAGCTTGTTTGTCCCCGTGGACGTGTTGACGTTCACGCATCGATGCATCGATGGGCCGAGGATCCCAGAAATATTAAGTATGGTTGAGATGGACGGTTTGATTAGAAGACGAAGCGCCGTGACGACGTTAAAAAAACATCCAGTGAATATCAACTTTCTGTTTTCAAAGTTCTGATGTTTTCAGCTTCGTTGTGAGTTAATTGATTTCATGGTGAAGTCTCTTAAAGTAACAGAATCACCTAACTTATCTTTTACTGGAAATCATCACCAATTTCTTTCATTCATTCATTCATTCATTCATTCATTCATTCATTCATTCTCTGTACTGCTTCGCTGGGACCTGCAGTCGATCCCAGCTGACATTTGAGACTAAACCTCCCAATTTAGAGTCTCCAAGTAACCTAACAGCATGTTTTTAGTCTGTGGGAGGAAACCGGAGAACCCGGAGGAAACCAACCAGGAGGAACGACGACTCCACCTGTATATTTAATGGACTTTCCAAAACTGGGTTTGCACCTGCTTATTATTATTGTTGATGCATGTTTCTCCTGGTGGGTTTCCTCTGGGTTTTCCGATTTCCTCCCCCAGACTAAAAAAAACATGCAGTTAGGTTAATGCAGACTGTTGGATTGGTTTCGCCCACATGGGGGCGATATAGGACGACCTTGCCGCCTGTATATCAGAGGTAACTTTGTAAAACCCTTTGTTTATAGTCTTTGACAGCTTTGCGTCGTGCTCATGTTAGCGTGTAGCTTGAATCGGA
Source organism: Macroramphosus scolopax (assembly GCA_901007825.1). Lineage (NCBI taxonomy): Eukaryota > Metazoa > Chordata > Actinopteri > Syngnathiformes > Centriscidae > Macroramphosus > Macroramphosus scolopax. The sequence continues at coordinate 7,263 of CAAKHC010015613.1, read as the reverse complement.
CCTAGCCTAACTGGAGCCTCATTCCCCACGTCATCCCTCGAGTTTCTATATTGTGAAACACAAGTTTGACGTCTCGGTGTGTCAACAAGCTCTTCAGCTTTGTGTCCCAGTCAAAATAAAGAAGACAACCTTTCGGATGTGACTAACGTTCCTCTGATCATTAATTCTAAATGTCAGATATTACCGGCAGAGCCGATGGGATGATTGTGGTGGTGAGTTCAGCAGACACTGTCGCAGTTATACAACATGAGGCTCTGGAAGAAGGTCGCTGTGAGAACTTACTGCTGACAACGGAGTCGAGAGGAAACGTGTCTTTATGTATATGAAAACATATAAAGAGGGATGTATGTGATTGATCACAGGGAGCAGGGATGGACCTCAAAGAGAGAAACCAGCTGAGGCTCTGAACTCTCCCAGACAGAAGCGTTTGTCTCTCAGTGCGTCTCTTTGCTCGATGCTGGACGTTGGTGTTTGCCAAAAGAGGAAGAAGAGCAAAGGTCATCCTCATACATCACCTTCCATGGAAGCGAGCGTCGATGTGTTCCCAGCGGACGGGGGGGAACGTTGGCACGGGTAGCATCTGGCTTCGGCGGGGGGTCCAGGTCGGTCGAGGGCGAGGCTTTGGATCCTTGTGATTTATCTGCCTTTGAGTGGAGGACGCGGCTGGCTCACAAACACACAGGAAGGACTGAACTTCAAAAACAAGGTAGCAGCAGCAAATAAATAGTTCATGTGATTTCGGTTAAAACCTCCCAGAGCAGTGAGGAACCGTCCGGCATGACGATGAGCAGACATGCGAGTCCGGCTTGCATATTTCTTCCTCAAAGCGCCCGCGAGCGGAAGCTCTTAACCCTCCGGTCTTTGACTGGTCGCTCTCTGCAGCTGTGTGAGGATGAGATTCGCTGCCAGGCGTGTTCAGGGGTTAGCAAAAACCTGCGTAAGAACCGGCTTCAAAAGGTTGAAATCTCCCAGAAGTTTCCGCGGCTTAAGATTGTGAAACACCCGGTGACTCACTTCCCATGTCGAGCTGCTGTTTGGCTCGTCAGGTGTGTTCGACCTGCCGTTCGTCGCCTGTGACCTGCGAGTTCATGACACGCTTAAAATAAAACTTCTAAAGTTGAGCTGAAAGAGCCACATTCATTCGTCGCTTTCCATTAGTACAGCAGCTAACGCACCATGAATCTTTGCACAGGTGTACGACTTTCTGAGTGAATTAGCTGCAACATGAAGCAGCCAATCGGGTGCCCCCCCCCAACGGGCCAACGCCCCGATCGGCCACCCCTCAAACAGGCACTGAAATCTGAGTCCCAGTATTTGTTGCTCCTGAAGCAGGACGATGACCGTCAGGAGAGGTGAACGCTCCAGGTAACGTCAGACATAAAGGACGGAGATGTCAACGTTGCAACGAGCACCGTGGTTGCAGAATTCGAGAGGTTATTAGAGAAGGAGCTTCCAGCTGCAGGTCGGCCGGGGCCACGGCGTTGCCTTGTCGGCGTCGTGTGGGAGGTAAAATCCCCTCTGATGCTGAATGCATTTGAAAAGCCTTGAATGCCAGCCGTCCTCGACATTATCACATCACTCAAATTAAAGTCGTCATCATCGGGAGGAAATGTCACGTCGGGCGAAGCAACAATCCCTGTAAAACCTGTAACCTTTTCTCTGTTCGCGCTCCGTTCTTTATCTTTTCCCTCCGAAGCTTTGTTTGGTCTTCCGCTGACATTTATGGAGCGCAATTACCTGCGATTCCGTCACGCCCAGACGTATAAATCACATTACGGTTTAGACACACGCCGAACGAGATTTCCGCATTAAGACTTCTAAAAGACGGGGGGAAACAAACATTCATGCATTTTCATGGCCACGTTCTCCGCCTGATGTTTCACCGCAGATAGAGCGACAGTAAACGGATGGAGGGATCGAGTCCCCGGCGGGTTGGAACACATCTGATCTCCTCCTGCTTATCTGGGTATCAAAGAGACAGAATATCAAAAGAACCGCGTGATAAATCTTTAAAAAGGGGATTCGGAGGCAGTAAACGCTCGTCCGTGGGAACCTGAGCTCTCCACAGTTCGGCTGCTGCTGCTCTATAAACCGATCAATGGCTGTGTAGATTGCTGCGTGTTGACAGGAAGCCAGGAGCTTCCGCCCGTAAATCACATGACACACAGCCATGGATTCATGGATTATTAAATTAATAGAAAACAGATGGTGGTGACGGCTTTCCCTCCTTCTTTTGTTGTTATATTCTAAAACCCAGCAGAGCGTGTAGATCTTCATTGGCATCCAGATGTGCATCGGCATTGTTTCCTCCGTGATCCGTGTTATTGATAAAAGGCTTCACAGCAGCACGAATCAATCAGCTCCCAGACGGACTCATTAGTCGTCGCTTGTTTTCCTGCGCGAGTGCGCGCTAATAATCCTGTGGCGACGCGGCGGTGGAGCGTGATCATGTGACCTGTTGTCACTTGGTACAAAGGCTGCAGTGTTTGTCTCTTATCTCCCAGTGTCACACCCACCGGTCACTTCATTAGGAACACTTAGCACAGCTGTCGTACAGGTTCGATGTAACTCTAACGCAGAACGCAACTGATGACGTCCCGGCAGAGTTCATGTGTTTTATTTATATATAAAAAATATACTTTATTTATTTTCTGTGTTCTTGTTTTGTCCGCCACAGAGAACACATGAATATAATCTATTTGATTTTTCTCTCGGCTGTTTGATCTCGATCCTCTGCCGGCTTTCCTGCGCTATGAATATATTACAGACACACAAAAGAAAAATAATTTTATTTTTTGGGAGGGAGCGGAGGATAAGAGTTGCTGAGAGAAGGCCCCACTGTATTATCAAATAAGTAGCTTTTGGAGGAAAGAAAAGTAGGACACTGTTTCCTCGTGTTGTCTAAGAGGCGAGAAGCCGTGACGGAGGTGACGGAGGTTTGCTGGAGTCATCAAACCTCTAGAAACTTCATATAAAGTACGTTACAGTCACCGAGTGCGTCACGTACAATAAAGTTTTGCACATTCCCGGCCAAATGCTGCACGCTGATCCCGTCAAGTGAGCGTGACAGAAGGATGTTTCCACGGAGCGACGGTGTGATGCTGGTGATGTATTTGGAGCTGAGTCGAGACCCGTCGGAGGAAAGGAAGAAAATATATGTTGTAAAAGCAGAATGAATCAAAAGCAAGATCATACCTGGAGCAGCTATAGAGAGGAGACATTACTGCCTCTGTATGCTGCCTACAGTTCTAGTCAATTACCGTAAATGTTCTAATATGACCCCGATTAAAAAGTCATATTTCTTCTCCAACAGATCCAGAAGAGACATCAGATGTGGATCCGGTCTGACTGTCTGGCAGCTTCATCAAGGAGTAACAGCTCCTCATGGTTCCCCAAGATAGATCCCCCTCATCTCTCAATGGTGAGGAATCCTTGGAAAGATTAATCACCCCAAAATGAAATCACTTGTAAGTTGGGCCAAGAGCACAAATAATACACAGATAAACAAACCAAAGATGAGACGTGACTTGCTCGGCGGGAGGTGATAAGGACATTTGCTGATCAGTTCAGAAAAAGGTCAACACAGTGAGGTGTTAGTCTAAAAGTTAGACAGGAAGTCAAACATGAGACAACTCCTACAAAATAAAACAGGAAGTAACCAATATAGGAATTAATGTTAGGAAGAACAACTACAAGGTCGCAAACCTCCGTTAAGATATGAAACTCACTCACTCTCCTAACAGCCCGGGACAAACGGAGAGGATGTGTCCTCCGTTATAATCTCAGTATAACAGCAGGGAGCTGATCGCTAACCAGGACTGATCACTTCACACCAGTGTTCTCATGAGATTGATCACCAAGTGGTTCTCTTGGCTGTTCCCATTGTGGAGGAGAAATACAGCAACTTCCACACCAACTGACATCTGACGAGCATGCACATGAGATATGGATCTCCTGCTCAGTGTGAAGCCTCCTCTCCCGAGTTCGACGGGGGGAAATGTGTCTGCAGAGCTTCCACGTTTCATTTTCTGCAGGAGTTTCACTCCCGCACCGACTTCACATTAGCATGAGAGCCCGGAGATGCATATTCAGGTCTGTCATTATGATTTGCAATAAATTGGTCACCGTGGTAACAACTGCGCGGCAGCCACGGCGGCTATTCATCTTGCTGGCAGCGCGGTTTAATTTAACCCCTCGTTTAAAGCGGCGCGCAATCCATCACTGTTACAGTGCAGATGACACCGTGACGTGATTTCTCATCAATATCATACATGGGAACTGCTGAGCCATTAAAACGCCGTGATGGGAGATACCACAGCTGAAGGGGTTTTGGGAGGGAGAGGAGGAGAGGGAGAGGAAGAGCGTCTTTATCTTAGAGGAAAGTCAATTGAACAAAAGGCTGTTTGGATTTCACCACCGGGAGCCGTTAACCTCTGACGGTCTCGTTAAGAACACCCTGTAAATGTGTTCGCTCGTGGTCAGACAGCCGCCTCCTGCTTCTTATCACGGCAAGAAAAGTTGCTTGGGCAGACTTTTCCAATATGGCACATATCTATAAAATGATTTTTTTTTTATCCTTCAAGCGAAGTCAAATGCACTTTTATCTCCTCTCGTCGTATCTGTTCCCCTCCGTCACATCTCTGCTCGAGCAAACTGCAGGGAAAAGGCTTTTACCACTGTCACCTTGGCACATCGCATATTCCCAACTTCAGTGTGAGAACATCTGCTGTCAGGTTGGTTAAAAGCTGTGTTTTTTTTCTGTCGGGGCTGCAAGGTCACATCCTTCCACACCGAGGCACCTGCACCGAGCTGCAGAGGCACTTTGAATTGATTTGAATCGACTGGTGGATGAAGGACAAAAGTGAAATTCTTGCTCTGCGTCAGTGTTTCGAGTCTTTCCCCCCAACTCAAGAGCCTGTGCGTTGCACTAAATGCAAAGTCGGCTGAACAAAACCTGTCAGTTTGTTTTGTTTAAATCCAATTAAGCTGTGTGGGAGGAAACCGAAGTACCCGGAGTAAACCCACGCCGACACAAAACTGTTCCAGAAGTCTTTTTGGATTCCTGACTTCAGTTCATCATCACCTGCCCGCCTACTTCTGGTTCTCCACCCCCCCCCCCCCCCCCCCCCC
>CAAKHC010015612.1:9816-14171 GCA_901007825.1 Macroramphosus scolopax | reverse complement strand
CATCTCCAGCTCGTCACCCGGTGGGGGCTGCAGGGGGCTGCAGGGTCGTCCCATACTGCAGCAGCACGAGTGAATAGTGTGAATGCACCAACCTGCTGGTGAAACGTCGCCCCCTGTTGGTTTGGAGTGTAAAGTCAGCTGAAGTGCAGCAGAATATTTCCTCCAAAACTAACCTGAATCAAAGATTTACAACGTGCAGTTTGTTTTCCACTTTCAAGTCAACAAGTAGAAACTGTTGAGCTCTGATAATCTAAAACAGGTTCCCTGAGCTCCACCTCAGGATTGCTGTCGAGGTGATTGGCGGGTGTTTTACCACAAAATGACAAGAGGGCAGAGCTAAAAATATACCTGCCTCTCGCCCTGGTGGGAACGGCTGCAGTCTGCAGCTCCGAGCTCAGGCAGTTGCCTCTCGCTGCCGTTTGGCGCCACCCGAGTGCCGAGTCTCCTGGTGCGGCTTTTGACAAAAACGTCTGATTATTGAACTAAGATCAAACATCTCCCCGCAGATCTTTGAACAGGCAGCCAAACTACGGAGAGGACTGCTATTCTGAGAAGTTTGTTTTCATGCCTTCTGTTGTGGTTTGACTGGGCGGGCGAGCTGTGCCTCTCTCCCCCAAATCCGCAGAGCCTGGATCCAATAAGCCACAGTATCTGACTGCGGCGTTGTGGTTGGCAGAGGCAGGACGCCTCCATCTACCTACCGCCCCCCCCGCTGCTCGGCACGCCGCAGCCTAGGTGCTTTTTCTCTTTCAGACTTAATTCACAACAAATGTTTTCAGCCTTTGTTCCTTCCTCTTGATCCCGAAGAGGAAGACAGAACCTGAAGGCCTTCAGGTAAACAGCAGCTCTGCCTGGGGGGGCCGAAGGTTCCTCAGAGCCCCCGCCTGATGGAGTTGGATCAGGGTTCACCGTGAGCGGAGCGCCGCTGGATCCTGGCGCAGCCGAGCAGACCAGAGTCCTGATTTGATCAAACACATGGGTTCGGCTCCTCTGTCTTTTGTCATCCTCTCTCTCCTCCTCCTCCTCCTCCTCCTCCTCGACGCCGAGGGAGAACGAGGAGGACGGATGCAAACGGAGTGCGGTCGAGGAAACACAAACCCAGAGGGGTTTTTATAAAAACATCAAGAGGAGGACGGAGGATTAGATTGCTGCTGTCATGGAAAATGCCAGTAAGAGCAATTTAGGTGTTTTTTTTTCTTTTGCATACCTGAATTCAAACTTTCCACGGTGCTGCAGCGAGCGGAGAACCCGGTGACCTCGGTGCCCTTCAGAGCTGTCGAACTTCAAAGATGCATGAACGGATGAAAGCGGAGGAGGCCTGACGGCTCCTGGAACCACAGCTGACGGAGTTCAGGCTGCAGTTTGATTGGACGTCTTGATGAGTCACAGCGGCCATGTTTCTGTTCCTGAACCTCCCCAGACCTCCACCGTGTTCCAGATGAGACGACCACCTGCTGCAGCTGGATCCAACCTGCCATCGACATGAAGCTGCTACCACTGTCTGTCAGCGACGACCTCTGACCCCCGGCTGTGTTCTAATGCTGCTGTTGATTATAATTCTTGACTCGTGTTCACTATTTGTGCCCAGAAACAACCTGTGACCCTCTACAGGGGTAAAGGGGGGCTGATCCTTTAATATCTCCAGCACCTCCTCGGCTCCTTGTGTCTCAATCAGAGGCCGAATGTCAGCCAATGAAACTATTCCTGCTAATAACTCCAGTGAGACGCACTCTAAGTTCCCCTCTTCATCGTCAGTGAAGCCGGGACCGTTTGTCATCGCCAGGGGCGTCCGGGACCCGGCAAGACGGGGACACGCCATGAAAATCTGACTGTCAACGTGCCCTCCTCAATTTATTAAGCGACCCTCAGAGTGCAGCGCCGGGATTCTGACCCTGATAATTCGAAGCCTGGAGGGGAAATGGCATCGAGAAGCGGCTCTGCATCCTGTTGTGCCGCGGTCAAAATGAGATGCTAATTAATTACCATTGGCATCTTTAGCAATGTGTGTCAGCTCCTATTTGGTGTATCAATCTGTTATGGGATCAAACCGAGGCGTGCGGCGCCGTCACCGGTTCCTGCAGCCGCTGCGGTCGGGTGGGTGGAGGAGTCGACCCCCCGAGGTCGCAGCCAGCTGACTGCAACCCCGGACGTAACACGACAGCGTTGATCCGCCCCGCAGCACAAAGAACCACCATAGATTTAATCACGTTATGGATCAATAACAACGAGTCAAGCAGCCTGAGACGTGTCACAGTCGACTTGTGTTCGGTCTGCAGCATCAAACGTGACCTGCCAGAGTTCCCGATGCCTTCTGGGTAATGTAGAACACACAGGTCCGTACAGGTGCTCTATTATTGATGTTCATTAGTACGACACACACGGCTCAGCTGCCACTCTTCATCATGTCACTCTTCATCATGTAACCCTCCGGCAGCTAAGGAAGTTAGCATCTTCTACAGCGGAGGTGAAGCGCCGCCCCCCGCAGGTTCGGAGGTGACGTGACGTTTTTTATTGTTTATTATTATTGTTAAATAATATAAATGTGTGATTTATTTCCGTGCATGTGTGTGTGTGTGTGTCTGTGTGTGTGTGTGTGTATGATACGTCTTCACAACACGGACAAAGAAGCTTCACATCATTCGGGGGGAAAAATAGGACTGATAACATCATACAAACAAATTAGGCCGCCGCCCCCGAGGACGTGACTCCTATCACGGCTTCCACTACTGAACCAATACAAAATAGAATTAAACACACGGAATTAATCAAACAGGTTGACCAGGTTCCAGCTCAGGCGGCTTCATCAGGAGGCCGACGGCGGCGGCAGCAGTCATTAGCCGGAGATAATAAGCACAAGGTCAGGAGATTTCTGAATTATCTCCCCTTCTCCCCACTGTTCTGTCAGACTCCTATGAAGTTGTGTTCAAGAGCGGGCTCACGTTAATCAGCGGTTTAATTGCCACTTGCCTCGGAGTGTGTGTGGGGAATAAGGCCAATTTCCCTGAGTCTCTCCTTCAGGAGGATGCAGCAGGTTCCTGGAGAGGTCGGTCGGAGTGGATCTCCAGCACGGCGCCGACGGTCCCAACCCGTCGGGGGCGCAGCTACCTGATCCGCAGTAATACTTGTAGTATCTCCCAGTACCTCCGTGTACATGTTGGAATGGATCCTGGTGTGTGTATCTGTTAATCTGAGTGTGTACAACAACTCTCCATATAAGCAGCCCGTGTGCATCCCTCTAATAACTCCCCGTCAACGTGATTAATGGACGTCGCTTAATGAACTTCCTGTAATTAAGTGTCCACCTGCAGCTTGTCTGGAATCAATTACCGTCCTGTGGATGTCATTTTCTCGAGGAATTTAGTTTTGTGCCTCCGTTACGGAGCTGTAAGATAATATCGACTGATTCACGCGGGCTTTACGGGGACGTAGCAGGCGGACTGCGTGATGAGCAGGCGGACCGCGACGGGAGAATCATACGATATGTCATGCACCACATGTGTACTCTTGATCGCCCCCTGGTGGCTGGTTGCAGCACCCTCAGCTCTCCTTCAACGGGCCTGATGGGAAACGTCGTCCCCACAAACATTCATCACCTTTGAAGATGAAATCAACAACACCGACTCCTACAACGTTCATTTGTACTCAACGACACCAGAGTTCGGCGGCGGCGGCGCGCGGCCATGAAATCAGATGACTCATTAGTAAAACAAGGGTGACCTTTTCATAAGGGCAGTGACATGTGAGGAAGGTCGCCGTGGTTAAATGGCACACCCCTAAGTGATTGTCAGTCAAGCGAGCGCCACCGTGTCGCCTCCTGTCATCTGCAGCAGATATTATGCGAGCGCGGCGCTCCAACGGCGTCCAGACCCGTCAGGAAGTCGTCGTCGTGAAGCACCTGTAGAGAGGCTGCAGCAGCAGGTCCGACATTAATGCAGCGCGGCTCCGCTCCAGGGCTCATCACCAGTAAATGATTAGAAATGGTGTGTTTATTACCGCGCTTGTTTTCTGCCTCTCCTGCAACAGTTTAGCATTACGGCTTCATGCCCCGACAAGAAGTGACTGCAGGCACTCGAGGTGAGTCCGTGCAGGAAATCAGTTTAGAAATTACGCTTGGCGGGAAGAAGTGTGGCGCACATGAATGAGAAATAGATGTCAGTGTGCATTTCAGAAGCCAATCACTTGAGTGGGGCTCTCCAGGAGCACGAGGGACAAGTGGGACAATAATTGGACTCCCTGTGTCCTGTTAAAATATGTGTATTGGTGGAAGGAGCAGGGGAAGGTGTACTTCAACCAGCAGAACACACAAGATTTGATAAATAGGAGCAGGGAGGCACTTCAGGGGTTCAAAAACAGAG
>CAAKHC010015612.1:2316-4816 GCA_901007825.1 Macroramphosus scolopax | reverse complement strand
TGGCGAGTCGCCGGTCGGGACGGCCTTCAACGATGTTTTCTTCAGCTCTTCCAGCGCCTGTTTACTTCAATTGAAGCATGAGGGACTTTTCTTTGATCCCTCCGAAAAAAAAATTAAAAAACAGTCCCGACTGTGCGCGAGGGAAGAAAGAAGGAAGGAGGAGACGCCACGAGTGGCTGACGGTCGCCGCGGCGCCGCGGCGCGCTCGCTGTTCCTTCTTTTCTCTTTGCGAGCAGGGAAACATAATCACACAAATAAGACATCAAAGATAGATGCAGTTAAAATATGCAGCTGGAAATTATTCAGATTGCTTTGGGATGGCGGGGAGAAAAATATTCCCTCAAAGTGTCCGACTGGATGAGATCAAACCTCGGTGATACCGGGAGACAGACGGAAGCGGTCGCTCTGCTTTCGGGGGCCTTGGCAGCCGCTCGTCTTCATGTCACGGCCCCCCTGACTGGAGGGGAATCCCGGGTTCCTCCGCTCGCTGGCACGCAGCTCGCCAGTATGTCGCCTCACCATGTGAACTCTGCTGCCCTGCAGGTTGGCAGGGAGAGGCCGGCACACGGAGCGGCCGGCACACGGAGAGGCCGGCACACGGAGCGGCTGGCTGCCGCCCCGAGGCCGGAGAGCCGGCGCCAGGCGCTGCACCTGCGTCATGTTCCCTGGCCGCCGCTCCGCCCGACCAGCTCCACCTGCACGGCCGTCGACCTGGACGAGGCAGCGACTCTCTGCGTCATGGAAACTGGACTCCAGCAGAGGAAGAACCACCTGAATCAGATGACCTCATACATCAGGGTTGATGTGTGGAAGGTGGAGTTACTCCATCAGAGACTCTCTGCAGATTGGGACGGAGGAGCTTTACAGGAAGTGATCTCACGGAACTCTGGCGCCGCTCCCGAGGAAATAAAACTTTATTCGGTGATATTTCAACTGTCGGCATCAAATCAGAATAAGAGTCTGTGTGTGTGTGTGTGTGTGTGTGTGTGTGTGTGTGTGTGTGTGACATTGATGCAGCGCCTCCTTCCTGCTGCGGATCAGCTGATAAACATGCAGCTCCGGCAGCGTCTCGTGATTGATGACACGGACGGTTGAACACTTCGCCGTAACCTGTTAAACAACAACGAGCTGCCGGAGACGAAGAAGAAGACGAAGTTCAGGGACGTTGAGGGACAGAAAGTCTGTCTTTTGTCTGAAAGCTGAGATTCAAACGAGGCCCGTCGCTCCTAATTAACCGTTTGAAAGATAAAAGCAGTTTATTAAATCAATCAGAGTGACGCTTGTTTGTGAGTCCCAGCAGATAAGGACATTAGCATATTAACTTTGCCGTTCTAACCTACATTTGAGGATCTTCTGAGATCGTGGCCGGCTTCAATGTAAACACCCTCCCCCCTCCTCCCCCCGACCCCCCCTCGCTGCTACTGTACGAGGTTTTAAAGTTTCATCGCCCGGATCCTCTGGTGGATTTCCAACTCATAAAAAAATAAAGAGATGGATTAATAAGCAAACATAAACAGACAAACAGATGAATAAACGGATGAGAGGCTTTGCCAAACTGCGGCGGAACATCTCGACTGGAGCCGGCTCACAACGACATTAACATGAAAGCAGCGAATTAGCAGCGAGAGAGTTTTATACGAGCCCGCAGTTAATCTGGCACATCGTAAAGACCAGAACTCAACCTTCATCGGAGCGGAGCCTCGTCTTCACAAACACACGGCCGGTTCACTGCTTCATGAAGGAAGTTAGTACCGGTTAATGTTCCTGTCGTCACCTGCAGAGCAGTGATACGCTGCTGCAGGTCGGAACTACTTTCCTCTGAAAACAACATCGACCGGCTCCTCTTATTTAATCACAACGATATTTATTTGCGAGTTGAAAGATTGGAAAACATCCGAGACACCAGAAGAGCTCCTCGATCGCTGCCTGTCGGTCCCGGTTCCTCCACACCGCCGTCCTCCTTCATCCCGCCCCCTCCCTCTGTGCAGGTCGTCGGGCTCTGAGAGCAGCAGATCCTCCTGTTATCTCCTGCAGACGAGGTGAAGCAGGAAGTTCCTCTGACGACAGCCGGCCCGTTAATTGCGGAGGCTGAGATATTAGTTGTACCCGCCGGCGTCATGCTTGGGAACACCGCGGCACGCTGCCTGCGCCCTCGTCAAACACTTGTTTTATCTCCCTGCAGATTGAACTCACTTCACAGTAAAGAAAAAGGCCAATTAGGGTGCAAAGGGATTAAAAAAGTGCTTTTTCATTCCTCCTGGTCGGCTGGCGGAGCAGAGCCGCTCAGCACTTTATGATCCAGGTTGGTGCTCGACTGTCTCACACAAACAGACTGGAGGTGCACAGAGTCCCGGTGACCATGACAACCGGCTGTTATTTAAGGTGGACTTCTCCTTTTGGTGGTGCAACAATAAAGATCCTGCAGCCAGCGGCTCACCTCAGATGCACCGTCCCCGGGAGACGTCCAAGGGATGCTATTAACCGGGGGGGGGGGGGGGGT